>BPLQ01012105.1:19028-44281 GCA_021605075.1 Caerostris darwini | reverse complement strand
ACAATGAATAAGACATGCTTATTCAAAAAGATATTGAAAATAATTATACTTTTTCCCCAAACAAAAATCCTAACTCTGAAGTAGAATTTACTTATTAATATTAATACAATTAACTTTCCTTAAATAATTCTAAATTAAATATTATTTTTAAATTCCAAAGCAATTTTGTAAAAATTCAACATAACCCAATGAATTAATCAAGCCTTAAAATATAGTAGAACAAACTATTGAATAAAATTAAAGATTGTCATCCTGAAGATATATTAATATAAATATATAATATTACTATACATTCTTGTAGTACAAATATTTGTACAAGACTTTTTTCCTTTTCAATTAGTAAAATGTGTTTTATAGTAATATATGTTTGTTAATAGAAGTTATCATTTAACAAAATAGTTTTAATTTTATAAAAATAGAAAATATTTTTATAATATCCATAACTATGATTTACAATATTTTTTATATTCATGCATTTAAAATCATCCGGTTGATTGACTTTTCATATGTTCTACTTTATTTAAGGTGTTTCCTAAAGGAATAAACCATTAATTATAAAATTAAAGTTCTATAGCTCAAACTGCATTAGATTTCCATTATTATTATAATATTTTTTTTAATAAATATTACGTCATTACATTATTAAGTCGCTACGTCCCCACATTATGTTTTATCACTCAATATGTCATTAATGATGACATAAATAACAAATATTATTAAAGTCATAATACTACGTTTCCAAAACAAAATGTTCCTATTTATTTATAAATTATCACACAAAAATGGAAAAGGTTAATACACATAAAAGAAATTACAAAACTAAACACATTTTTAATTAAAAAAGCAAAATATTGTTATATTGCCCCAATCAAAAATAATAGGAATCAAAAATGAACTAAACATAAAATTTTTATTTCAAAATTAAATATTATAAATACAATACAAAATAAATCTATACAAAAAATTAATAAAAACACTAAAAAATGACTGAAGTTCTACAGCAATAATTTATTTTTTGTAAAACAGAGAGCATTACAATCTCTTGCTTAGAGTATTAACTTAAAAACAGAAAAAAAAATCAAAGTAATTTCTTCAGAAACATTTGAATAAATTACTATGATTGTTTCTTACAATTCCATAAATGCTCAAACAAAAATCTTTAATTTAGTTTATCAACTTTCTCAATCATCTTATAAGGCACATGGCATTAATCTAAAGTAATATACTTTTAAGAAATGTTAACCACACATTGATTGTATACTTATTAAGACCCATTTTTGTAAATAAATAATCCAGTAACACACATCAACACTTTTTAAACATCTTAGCAAAAAATTAACACATTTTAAATATTATATTAGCAATAATTTTATATATCAAAATGAAACAGCTGTTTCTCATTTTTATTTGAACAAGATTTTATTTTTTCTGAAAATACACAGTTAACAAATTCTTCATTTCAAGATTGGTAAATATTTTATTTTAAATAAATACTAATTAGAAATGCATAGGTAAAATGATTAGTTGTTTCATATACACTTTATGTTTTATTTTAATTTTTTTGTAAAATAAATGCAATGTTAAAAATAAAATACATGCAACAGTCAAAAATATATATATATATATGTAAAATAACATACAAAATATTATATTTCTAAACATTAAATTCAAAATGCATTAGTACAAATATTGCTTTAAGTTATAAAGTAATAATTAAAAAATATATATTTTTACAGAAAAAGGATAAAAGAATAATAAACAGTCTTATAATTTTATTAAAATTTTAATCAAGACAATTTTGAAATTCATATAAAAATAATTCATTTAGAGTTTCATTTGCAAATGTATATATAATTATTTGAATAAGAGATACATTTTTATTTGTTTTTTATAAATAACATTTCACAACATTTATTGAGATGGTTAAAAATAATTCTATTAAATATCACATTTACCAAACTAACATTATAGAGTAATTCAAAATAGTTGTTTCAAAGCAAACAGCCAGAGACATACTTTACTTAACAAAAGTGTTATTGTACAGATCACAGATGCAACTTTTCATATTAAAAAAATGTCATACACTTTTAAATCTGTAATAGTTGATTTAGAAAACAAAATTTCTGCATTTTTTACAATAAATTATTCCATTTCTTAATGAAACTGTTATAAATTAACTTTAATGATTTATAAAAATTAGATTCGGAGACAAATTCATTTTAGCAAAATAGTTTTGTGGAATTCATTGTTGAAAATTAAACGTTTTTAAATCAGTTGGTTTTTTTTCTCTTTCAAGTCATTAAAAACTTGGATGCAGATGGATTTTCACACATATTTAATATTTTTAAAAATCCATTGCAAATTCAATGAATTGTCCAATTAGAAATCAAAAACCATTATTAAAAATATATTTCAATATTTATTATGTATATCTGTAAATAACAGTCTTAATCCTTTTTTTTTTAAATTATGAACATTATAAATAGATTTGATTTCTGTTTTTTAAATATTAAAATATTTCTACATATATTTATATGCTTGTGCGAAAAATTGTGCTGCTTTCTATTAAAAGCAACTGATAATAAGAATTATGAATTTTCAACAATATAAAGAATAAATGTTTCCTTGAAAACATGTCAAAGATTTCAGTATATTTTTTTATGAAAGTTATTCTACATTCTGCTTTTAACATTGATTCTACATTTTGTTAACATCAAGTCTTATTTTAAATACTGCAATTCTTTTTACAATGATTTTTATTTAGTTTTTGAACAGTTCTGAGTTTTATAATTTCAACTAAAACGTGTTTTCTTATATTTTATATTAAAAAGGTTTTATACATAAGTCCATTATCTGCATGTGACCAACACGTTTATCAAATTAACATGCAAGTTTCTATGATTTAGAATCATTAATACTGAAAGAAATAATAAGAGGAAATTTTTCTCACTAATAATAAAAATTGGTAAAAATATTGGCACATATTAAAACAAAGTGCCTGTATATAAGATAAAAATTCTCTATAACAACACTTTTTAAAAATCATTAAAATAAAGAACAGTATAATTAGTTCAAAATAGTTTCTTCCTGGTAATAATTTTCATTTCGGCTCTTGGTTTGATTGGAGTAAGGTCTCGTGGCAATGGAGTAAGACTACGGTTCATTGAATATCTAAAAAGATTTTAAGAATATCTTAAAAATTATATTGATATTTATAATAACCATGAAGCATTATTAGTAATAAACATTTTAAATTTAGTTTAACATAATTCTAATCTTTTTTTTATATTTTGATTCTATTACAATGAATAATTATTCTGCTTTTAAAAGTATTCAATATTAGAGGGTCAAACAGTTTATGGGACAATAATGGTTTATTAAGGATCTATACTTAGCAATTTTTTTATTTATTTTTAATAACATAAAATAATAACTATTAAACATTAATTACTAGAACAAAATAATATCACCAATACATATGTAATTCCAACATAATAAACAGAATTTAACATTATAATAATAATCAATGAAATTTATGGAGCTGTAATTCTCAGTTGATAAATGCTTACAGTATGTCTCTAAATAGAAAATAACACCTTTTTTTTATATTCGTATAAATTTTTATATTTTTATTTATTTAATTCCTCTTTACAATATTAATTTCTTATTCTTTATAATTTAATATATATACATCTTAACATTATAAAATATGCTTTATGTTCAGTCCATGTAAAAACCTTAAAATTAAGATTTTTTTTTAACAAAATTAGTATTTAATAAACTAAATATCCAATTTTGACAGCCTAACTTTGTAAAAAAAATCCCAAGAATTGTAAAATTTTGAAAAACCTTTAGGAATATAAAAACAAAATCTTATTTCTATGAAATTTTCACTGAAAATTCATAAAACGTTTTTAATTATATCAAAAATTTAATTTTTTAAGTCCTTTTATAAAATAAAAATATTTATTTAATTTATATTTCATTTCTCCAATCGCATTCCTAAACTTATAACAAAATTAAAATAAAATATCAAAATTTTTCTTTTTATAATTGTAACTTTAAGGAACAGTTTTAAAAAGCTTTACAATGTTACATTTAAACAAATTTAAAACACACACACACAAATACTTTTTAAGTAATTTCATACACAAAACATAAATTATATATTTGTATTTTATTCTATGTATATATCCTTCTGTTCTTAAAGTAATAATATATAAAAAATAGAAACAATAATAAATTTCATTTTCCTCTTATTATGTGTGAAATGAAGCTATGCTAGTAATTAAATAATTTGGAACATACTGGCATTTTATCTCAGACTTAATAAATATCTTCCATTTATACACATTGGGGTATTCATCAGGTCTTAACTCACAATCTTGAATTGCTAGATAAACATCAATATCCAATTCTGACAGAGTGGAACTATAATAGAAATGTTAAAAAAATTAGTATTACATCTTATTTTAAACATTTTGAAAATAATTCAATCAAAAAATTGTATTCATGCATGTGTCCAATCATCCACACACACACACAAAATTTTATAAGTCGAATATGAGAAAAACAGATACATTTAAACATAAATCATTTAATTTATTGTTGCCATAAGAACCAAATAACTTATTTACAAAGTTTATTTAGAATATATAATTCCTTTTTAAAAAATGCTTAATAACACATATATGACACAAGAAATTTTATGTCAAGATAAATGCCACACATTTTAAATAATTCATAAAGGAAGGGGGGGGGGAATTATACTAATAATTAACATTTTAATTCATGTATTGGTAATAAAAATACAGCAGCCCTTAATATGCTGTGTAGATATTTCACATTTTTTTGCACGGGGGAAGGGGGAATAAAGAAAAACATAACTATTAGAAAATCACGCATTATATTGCCTTGCACAATTTAATAATAGGAAGCTCTATAATTCGAAACCTTTTGGTTTTCTGAATACGATAGATATTTTACATTACATAAAAAAAATTTATTTGAATTTTTTAGCTTTATTTTTGCAATTTTTTTAGTTTTCTCTTATTGCTTTATTTATTTTTTAATACAGTAATCTTTTAATGATCATAATCTTTATAGTAACAATAAAGTCATTTCTACAAATAGTAAAAGTTCTCCCTTATTTAACATCTAATTAATAAGCAAAGCATTTTTTCCTTAGAATTCAATTATTTTTAAGATATAAAGTTTAATTCAATAGATACTACATAAAAAGATTTTATACATTTTTTTTTAAAGCAAACTTAAGTATGAAAGTGGTATCATTACATTTAATATAGTAAATGATCCTTTCTACTAAATGCATAATTTATATATGTTAGCAAATTATTTTCTTCATCATGAAAGATTACAACTTAATTTTTTTTTAACAGTACATGATTCTAAATGCAAAGCATATAAAAATAAAGGGGGGAGATCCCATTTAACTATAATGCAACTTCACTAAAATACAGACATCAAATGACAACTGGATATACCCACAATAAGCTAACTGTATTATTTTGAAGATAGTAAAAAAGAAAATGCCTATTAGTTTAATATTGTAACACAAGTAAAATATTACCGGTTAAAAAATGAAATTAAAAAATTTACTGAATATGTATTGTACATTTTTGTTGTGGGACTTTATTTTCATATTTTTTTTTCAGAACAATAAATGGAAAATGCACAGGTTTTTTTTAGGTACTTTCCCATATAATTTAACTGAAAATACAGTATTATTTACTGGAACACATTACTAGATTAGCACAAAATACCTGAATGTATATAACTTTTAACAGATAATTTCACACACATTATTTTGAATTATGTTATAGTATACAAATAAGAAATCATAGTGTATAGGCAAGGGACACATTTAAACAAAAGAATTGAAATGCAATAACTAATATAAAAACATACCCTTGAATATAAACAGGATGTTTAATATCAAAAACTGGCGAATCGCATGGTGATGAGGGAGGAGTAACAAATTCAGGAGATGATGGTGGAGTAGTATATTTTTCTTCTACAATATAAAAGAATTATTAATTGCATTTGAAATAAGTTCAGAATATCTTAATAAAATTATATCTCACAGGAAAAAAAAATATACCTTTTTGTATTCTGTTGAAAAATGAATGCAATACATTGACTCTGTGCTTCAGAGGATTCTCATGAGAGGGATACAGATGAACTAAAGCAATACTTTGTTCTGATGGTTCTACAGCAGGCAAGTATAAAGGCTCATCATGCCGAAGCCTGTTCAAATGATTTTCAAGAATATTTAAACCCTCCTTTGTTGTAAAATTAGCAAAAACATCCAAAGTTGGGAAATATTCTGTCCAATCAACTTTCATATCTTGTGCTAAATGCCTGAAATTTTTTTTTTATACAATATATATTAAAATGAATTTTATAAGAAAAACTAAAACAAAATTTAGGGGTTTTAAAATAAAGATATTTATGTAAAAACAATGTTTTTACCGTTAACATATAAGAAATTAAAAAAAAACTTAATTTATTTATATTCGTCAAAAAAAATAATTATCCTCTTTTAAAGATTATTTTTATTTAATATAATTAAATTGACAAAAACATTAACATAATAAATCAAAGTATGCATTACTTAAAAATTATTAAAATATTAAATAAAAATAATTTAAAAACTGAAAAAACATTCAAAATGATTAACTTAATAAAGAGATTCTATTATAGAAAATTATTATTATTATTGTTAGGACTAAATATGTTTTATAAATGAAATAATTTAGATGAGAATACAGTAATCTACTTTTTTCACTCAAAACACATAAAAATTCTAACATATCAACAAATTCGGAAAAACTTATCAGATATGTATTTCATTAAATTAAGAATGATCACAAACAATATTTTATATTCATTTTAATCTATTACTCTGTACATTTTCAATTACAAACTTGTATTTTGCATGTAAATGCGTAGTACGCAATTGCATACATTTGCAATTATCAATGTGGGTGGGTTTTTTTCTTTTTCTTTCTTTAATTTCACTTTTAAGGAACAAGATAAATAACAAAACAAACATTTAAAAAAACAATAAGGATTTTTTTTTTTTAAATAAATTTTGACATCTTTAGATAAATCTTTCATATATCAATCTTTTATGAATGACCAGTTTAATTTGGCAGTTATGGTTTACATAAAACTTGTTCTGACTTACCTGAAACATTTAAGATATAAAAGCTCAATTAAATTATATAAAGATAGTTACAATAAGCAAAGATGCAAATTAGTTTTTCTAATTATATTGTTCTCTAAGTTAAAGTTCTTGGTTAAATTTGGTAACACTTGAAAAATTTAGGAGCAAAAGAGAATATGCATATATTTTTTTGCCAATTTACAAAAAAAAAGATAAATCTTAACAATTACATAAGCTCTTGGAATAATTTAGAGACAATGAATTTAATTACTATAATATTTAAAAATAACACAAACATTTTTTTTTACCTAGCAATTCTTTCTATTCCTCTTTCAGGGTCTGTAAATTTAATTTTGCGAATTTCAACTTGTTCTTTAGGAGTAAATGGTGAATTTCTTGGGGAGGACGGATTTTTTAAAGCTCTGTAAAATTGCTGAGCCTGGTAAAAAAACATTACAATTAATACAACATATTTAAAAATATACTGCTTTTTTCATATATATTGAAGAAATATAAAACAATGTTCAAAACAAATCTATACTTTAGTTTAAAGTATAAAGATAAAATTAAAAATGATGTACCGTTTTAAAAGGCATTGGTCCTGCAAAAGCCTTTAAGGTCAGCTTAGGATCACTTTCAGCTACAAGTGATGCACTTTTATCAATATCTTTGCAAGAACATGGTTTTCCAATAACAGGTGGAGATATTTCATGGTTTGATCGTAGTATTGGGACATACAGCATTCCTAAAATAAAACAATCAAAAATAAAATTTTAAAACATTAAACAGAAAAATATACAATATAGATAAAAAATATGTAACTAAAATAAATAAAAATTATTTACATTTTTTTAATAGTTATGCAATTTTAATATATCTTTCTTTTTCAAATGTTGTATAATTTTTTTTGTGTGTCGGAAAAAAAAAAAAAAAAAAACTTTTAAGCTTTTACTATTATCCGTTTAATTATACAAGAAGAAAGTAACATAAATAATACATAAATAAATACGAGAAAAATTTCATTTTTATTCTTTTCCTAAAAATATTCATAAAAAACTATATTTAGAGCTTATTGTGCCCATTATTACACAATTACACCAAAGATTAATTTATTTCTAATTTATAAATAATTTTTTATAATATTTAGATGGAAATTTATTTAATTGTTATTATTGTGCCTTTTATTTTAGTTTTCTTTGGTTATGCACAAAATAATAATGTAATATATTTTTCACCACTTTTTTATTGAGTAATATTTTATTATCTTCTTCTATTTCATTAAATTTCTTTTATTCTTCAAAATAGTTAAAATTTCAAAAATTCATGGTTAAAACCAAATCAAATAATTTGTAATTAAATGGATTTAATGTATATTTGTGATCTAATTATAATTTATGAACATCTAAAAAGTTTAAAAACAAAACTTCAACTTTTTGAAAATGTTTAAGCAAATATCTCAGATAGAAAAATAATAATAAATCAGCCATGAGAAAAGAAAATATGTAAAAAAACAATTTTTTAGTAAATGACTATTAAATTCTTTATTTAATCATTAAAATCATATTTCTTATAAAAATGAATTACGCAAAAAAAAAAAAAATTAAATATTTAAAATACATGAACAGAAAATTGATAATAGTTGGTGAATAATGAAAAACAAATGCATCACCTTCCTGAAAAATAGCTTCAATTTTTTCTTTTAGATGATCAGGAGCAGGGTTAATTCTACTACATATGGTCTCTTTAGGAGTGAATCCATCCATATTTTTTTTATCTGAATCACATTGAGGATGAGACAGTAAGATTTTGCAGCAACTAATGCTTCCAAATTTTGAAGCATAATGAAGAGGAGTATCACCAGTCTATATAAAAAAAAATAAATTATTTATTTTGAATAAAACAATCACTGCTTCTAATTTGACATCGAATCAGATTTGTATTATAAGTAATTCTTCATGAAAATGTATTTTAAATTTTTTTATAACAAATAAAATCAATCTAAAAGCATTTATATCAAATTCTGACCAAATAAAATTGAATAGTAAAAAAAGATAATAAAATAAAAACTTAATTAGGTGGTAAATTTCCAAAAAATAAATCATACATACCTTTTGTGTACCAGTATTCAAATACAAATCTCTGATTCGATACATTCTTACAGATTGCATTGATGGAGATTCATTCGGATAGAGCAATTCAGAATAACTTGGATTCTCTAGGATGTCAAGAATAAGTTGACATATCATAGGTTTGTCGCATTTAGCAGCAACATGCAATGCATTGTATCGAACTCCATGCTATAAAATAGCACAATTAAAAGTATGAAGAAACTTTGATAAACATATATTAGCACAAAACCCTGTTCTTATATTTTTAAAAAAGTTAATAATTTAAAATTTTATTAATACTCATATCATATATTGTTTAAAAGTACAAAATTTGAATGGCCTTTTTTTATTTTTTTTATTTTAAAGTTTTTTCTTTATTAAATTTCTGTCATCTCAAAATAGACTAAGCATTTATTGAATCATCAATAAGTAAATGCCTTAAAACTAAAAAATATTGATGAAAAATTATAACAATTACTAATTTTTACATAAATTAAGAACAGAGGGTAAATTTTTCCCATAACAATTAAGATAATGTACATAAATAACTTAATAAGTTAATTTAATTAAGCATTATGCTTGTTCTCCACTTTCTTCAGAGTTAAGAGTTTTTCTCAAGCAATTGAAAATATTACTCAAAAAAATACTAGAAGTAAATAATCATTTACATTATGAAATATCTTTGAGGAATTTATAAATCTCTGAAAATTAAAGTTTATTAGAAATAGCCTAAATAAACTTTTCTTCATTTGTAAATATATCTGAAATATAATTTTACCAGAAAAAATTATTAGCTTACTTGCACAACTGTAGGAATATCAGCTTCTCCAATTAATGATTTAGGAAAAGACCACACCAGTTTTGCAAAAGTAACTTCATCACCTCGTTCAATAATTTTTCGAAATTGACATAATTCTTGACTAGTTCGAAACCTCAGGTGATCATCCGAAGAGTTTCCTGCAAAAATTATTTCCCTTAAAAAATAAGTTTTAAAAAATACAGGAAACATTATAAATAAAAATGGAACATATAAAAAAAGGACAATGCACACTATCTAATTAAAATTTTTGAATAATTATGAATTATGTAATATCTTAAAACTCATTAATGCACACAAAATATCATAAATAAGAGTATAAAAAATTTTCAAAATAATAAAATGCTGTTTTTTTTATATGAAAATAAAAATTAAAAAAAAAACCATAACTATATAAAACTTAATGCATTTAATTTTTTTAAAGACTGTAAAAGTAAAAATTACATTAACAACCAGTTAATTGAATTATTAATTAAAATACAATAAATTTGCAACTTTATACATTTTATTCATGGTTGAAATAATATTTTGCAAATAAAGATTCATAAATTATAACAATGTTTTTTTCTTTTTTTAATCTTCATGATAGTGGTTTTTTCACCACTCTTCTGACGTTAAACAATTTTTTAAATTATAACTCACTAAATTAGATAATCTAAAATAACAAAATTTATACAAAGCAATGAAATACAATGCTGGCCATCCAAAAAACACCACAAAAGAAGCATTCAAACAACATGAAATTTGCATCCTGTGCATATTGCAATAATGTACAAATGACTAAAATTTCAGTTCACACCCATATCATGAGTGGCTGCAGCGTCCTTTACAATTCATATATAAAGGAATGAAGATTGCAATTTTAATGTGAACTGTTCTCTTGTGAGATGAGAGCATTAGCAGGTCTTGTAAAATTAATTCCAGCACATTTCTGTGTTTGATAGATGCAAAATTGTCGCATACAGAGATTGCAGATCATCTTACCAAGAAATCTAACACTGTCAGATGCTAAACAAGTGATATGAACATGAAATCGGTAGATGAGGGAACAATTGACTGCAACAACCTCCTCACACCACTTTATTGCATATACACAAAGCTTAGAACATATAGATGCCACGCACAGAAGACAAGCATATTGTGTGCATGACAGTGATGGAGAGTACAACCATATCACAACAAATACAGTCTGTAACACAATCGGAGTGTGCATGAACGATTCAATATCGTTCACAATACAAGCCTGCCAGGCATCCATTGCTACATTTATTACAGGAAATTGCAATGGTGCACTGAAAATAGGAGACAAGGATCCGAATGGAAGGACTTTACATTTTCGGATGAATCATAATTCTGTCTGCAGTACAACGAATGTTGGATTAGAATTTGGAGATACCTCGGAGAGAAGTTGCTCAACTGTTGTGCTATGCATCATCATTTTTTTTTTATATATTGAATTCTCACAAGACACAAAATCAAAATTTAAAAAATGACAAATATTTTTCCAATGTTTTACTGATAATGAGGAAGCAAAAATTAAATTGCTCACTTTTTTTTTCAATCTTTTCTATAGAATGAAATGTATATTTAAGTGCATCATCTTTTGATGTAAACTCTCTAAAACGTGCATCTTTGTACATCTTGATGGCCTTTAATGCCTCTTTCACATCTGTATAAATCAGTGAACCTTAAAAGAAAAATATACATTGATTAAAAAATAACTAAAATATATATCTTAGATATATATTATACTGAACAATATATTGTTATTCTACTTTTAAATATAGTTAATAAATAAATTACTGGTAACTTATTTAACAACAATTAATTTTTAATTAATTAATAAATTTGAATTAAAATTTCTGTAACAAAATGAACATTATTTTATTGAATAAAATTATGAAAACCTCAATAATTTCTTATGTGTAGTTTTACTCATTAAACAATGTTTTTCCAAGACTTTTTTTTAAGGAAAGAACTGTCAAAGCAATTATTTTGTTTGACAATAAATTAGCAATTATTATGTCAAAGCAATTATTTTGTTTCAATAATTATAAATTTTTTATCATCTTTAAAGAAGCTGCTACAAATTGTATCCAATTTAAAATATACTAACATGAATAAATTCTCAAAACAAAAATCCACATTTTATGGCATTTTAAGATAAATATATTTTTTTTTCTTACCCTCTCCACCACATTCAACACCTGATGGCAAGGCTACAGCATAATATTTCACACTGCCTTTATTTATAACAGCAGGATCTTAAGAGAAAAGAATAATGAATATTTCAACAGAACAAGTTAGCATATAAATGAATACAGTACTTAGAGAATACATTGTAAAGGGAATCATGTGCAAACAATTTTAAAAATATGCAACTGTACATTAAAATGAAAAATAAGTTTATATAAAAAGAAGTATCTGAATTGAAAAGTTCAATGAATGAAAAAGTTCATGAATTGGAAAAATATTTCTAAAATACTGCAATATTCTAGGAACACCATTTTGTAATATGATCTAGAATCAGGAAAATCCTTCAACAGTACATTATTCCTACAACATTTTACGAGAGCTATTCAACAAGGGGTGTGATGAGAACTTATAAATGAAGCAACATATAAGCTACTGAAAATATTAAACAGAAGATTAGAGCCTTTAAATACAACAGTTTGTTCTCATTTACATCAATATGATAATTTGATACCAGAATTTGATCCTTATTACTGGAAAAAATAGAAAAGGTAAAATATCTGAACTATATACAATTGTATAGTTTAATATATATTATTCAATATATATGAATATTTAAGAAACGCCCACCATTTATCAATGACCCCCATGCTATCAAACATAAAAATGTTTTAAATGTACTATTTTTTATACAATAAAAGAGAAAAACAGGAAAAATAAATGTGTAGAAATACTTATTATTCAGGCTTTCAGATAGAAAAAAAAAACCTTTACTTTTTCTCCTCTGATAATGAAGCTGCTAAAGAAACTTTAAAATAATGTGCATATTGCAGCAAACTACTTTGTTAGTGTGGATGGTCAAGACATTGTTGGTGGGGGGTCGATTCTTACTACAGATTAATAAAACAAAGTTTCACAAACTTAAAAGGTATCAAAAGATACCTTTTAATCATTTACAATATATTTAATAAATGTAATGTAATATCACTTGCATATTGTATATTAAATATCAATATATGCACTTACAGAATATTTCTAAGGAACACATGGTAAAATTCATAAAAGTTAGCTTACAAATTGCTTAATCTTCATCTAAGAAAGCTTATATAAGTGTATTTGATAGTATACATGACTGCAAATGAGAAAGCTTGAATAACCCTTAGTTTGCTTAAAAAATGCTTTTTTGTTCTGCATCAATATGTATAAAACTAGATCTCAAAGTTTTACTGAAATTGAGTAATGGAACAAACATCAAGTCATATAAAAAATAGGCATTTAAAAGCTGAAATAATATTTCTACAATCACAAACTATCAGATTCCTACAACCATTAACAAATTTTTAAAATTTATTAGAATAGAACATCATTATAATAATCTTTGAATCAAGCCCTAAAGAATTTAATTCACAGAAATTATTATAGTTATTAAGGTGTACAATGATTTGTGTGGATATCATAATTTCATAAAACAGACACATAAAACTGTTAACAATAATACCCACAAGAAGAATTCAAGGACAGTTTATAGGAGGAGATGGCTCTGGTAATATATATGCCAAAAATATTCAAGAATTATTGATGGAAGAAGAAAATGTTGAAGCATATTTGGTGGAAATTGTATCTAAGATCAACCAAATTAATTGCCAAAATACTAAAACAAATAAAAAAAATTAAATTAAATATTTAAAAAATAAAAAAAAAAAAAAAAAAAACTACATTTAGTCAGACAATTTAAGATATATTTTTTTAAAAAAAGATCTTGATTTTGTGAGAGACGAAAAATTTTAGATCCTTACAAATGCTTAATTTTATATAAAGAAATATGTAACAATTTACAATCAAAAGTAAACAAAAAATAACATTTTTCAAGATATTTCAAAAAGAATTATCACTTAATGATAAAGAAAACAATATGTAATGTTAATATGCAATACTTTAGATCAATCATTGTTTCTCTTAATTATAAAATGAAAATGACAATTTCTCTTTTTTTTACTTTTAAATTATGTTTTTTATACTATTTATTAATTTTTTAACATAGATCTGCATGTAAATAATTACATTTAAAAAAAAATATTAAATGAATAATAAAATAAAAATAAAAAAAATAAATAAAATAAAATTAAAATGAATAATTATATATATATTTTATTGCTCAATATTTATATTTTAAAAAAGCATATGATCATTATTAGAATAAAAATTGGTGATAAGTGCAATTAGGTGATAAGTTAAGCTTTATGCCAGAAAATTAGAAAGCTATCAATTAAAAAAAAAAAAAAATATTAAATAAATATCAAATTAGTGCAAAATCACATAATTGGATATGATTACAATAAAAAAGATCCTTATACTAATTGCTTCATTTTGTTTTTTCAAATAAAATGAAATATATTTTAATAGCCATCTTCTAAGTCATTTTTGATTCATTTGGGTACAATCATGAATAAAATAACAGGTTTTTTTTTATATTATAAAAAAGCTTAAAATATTTTCATTATATAATAAATGTTTCATCAACCTATTACCTATTTTTTTCTCTGTCCCTGTATCACCAGCTGCCAAAGAGACAATATTTCCACTATCTTTCATGGTTTCCTTATTCTCGATTGCAGGGTTGTCAGTGGCAAAACCTTTCTGACAAACTGAATCATTCTTCTTACTGGAAGATTTTCTTCTGTGAGAAAAGCTACCAATTTTGTAACTAGCTTTATATTTTTCACTAGATAAAGAGCTTTCATCATCAGTTGATGTACTTATCTCTTGAGTGGAAGTACTTCTGTCACTATGAGAAATAATTTTCTTGCAAGTAAGTGTACGTTTATCACTTGCAGAATTATTTCTATCATTAAGAAAATTGCTTCTTACATCCGAATTGCTACTTTTTCCTTTCAAAGAACTACCTTTCTTTTTATTAAAATTCTTTTCTTTAATAGAGTCACTCTTTCCTTTAGAACTTTTATGATCAGTACATTTTTGTGGGGGACTATCGGATACGCGAAGTTTTGAGAATAAATTTGAAAGATCCAAAACATCCCCATCTGCTTGTAGACGCTGTGAATTTTTATAAGATTCTGAAAATAGATATTTAAAGCATTATGTTTTGGAAAAGTACATAAATTTCACAGATAGAGATTCAATTACAAATCATGACAAAAATAATTGCATCATTAATATTAAGTTTTATACCAAAAAACATGTATATCAAACATTTTTTTCTATTTGGTTACCCTAGTAATAGAGTAAGAATGAATTTTTAATTCAAAATGAATTAAATATGTTTTTATATTTTTGTTAATTTTATAACACTCATCCATAACTAAATTGAGACCACTTAAATTGTACAGAATTCACTTAAAATGATAAGCCTTTGAATCACAGATTTGACACTAAATAAATGACTTCATCGGTTTTTCTTAATATGCAATATAAATTTTATATAATATGAATTTTTCTTAAGAAATCTTTCAATGAGCAAACTTTTTTTTAAATTTTTATCATTTCAACTACAAAAAGAAAAGGAAGAGGACTTTGGCATGGAGATAAAAAGGATGCAATTTGAAGTACAGCAGTATATGTCCATTAGAAAGCAGTCAATTTTAGATAATCAATTAGTTACAGATAGTTAATCATGCTTATTTATTGCAAAACATTAAATTGTCACATAAATCTGTACAAATATTTCCAATGCAAGATTACAAACATTCTTATTTAGCAATTTTTTTACAAATCAAAATATGTAAATAAAAATTACACTTGAAAAACACTCTAATTTTATATATAAAAAGAAAAGTAGGAATTATTGCAAAGGTTCGTTAAATTAGAATATTTGTGAAACATTATCGTTAAAAATGTCATACTTAAAACAATATAGGAAAAATCTTTTTTAAAAGCAATACGAGGAGAAAATAAATAAAAAAAAATCGAATTTGTATATGTAAATAAAAATATGTAACAGTATGAAAATTTTAAAAGTTGCATATTATTATATGTAGCAATACATTAATAATTAAGATAAATAATATCTAGTATTGGTAGTTAATCATAAGAAAATTTAATATTAATTATTAGACACATTTCATTATCCTTTAATCTCTTAAATTAAACATTCTTAAAAGATTTCATTTACATTCAAGAAAGTCTTATATCATCTAAGATAATTTACATGAATGAAATGAAGAGAAAGCAAATTATAATTCCAAATAATACCTCACTAATTATCCTCATGATTTAATTCCACTAAAAACTAATTTGCAAAACAAAAGATTGATAACTTATAATTCAATTATTTTATAAACAGATGTTAACGAGGTGCAAGCACACACGTATACATAGTTTACAGTTTCTGTAAATCTTCTATACACGACACATTTTTTCACGGGTCTTTTACAAAATATCAAATCATATTGTAATTTCTACACAAATATTCATCTTTGTGTGCTGCAAATTACTTGGTACAAGATATTCTAGCAGTGAGAAATAAAATTTTTTACACACTAATTTTTGGTCGTAATCTGTCACCCAGTTACTATCTTAATGGCCTTATCATCTTACCAATTCATGTTATATATGGAATCTCCCAGCATTAAACTGAATATTTCTTCCATTTTATTGTATGATATAAACAATTATATAGCTGAGTTATGTTTCTATAAAACCAGCTGCACAGATAAATTGCAAATTTTATTTTTTATCACTTCTAAACAGAAGAAAATTTGTTTCCTTCAGTGAACAATAACAGCATAGTTTATTCAGCACAGAATGCAGATATTCATTGATGAAACTATGTTCAAGATTTTTTTTTTTCTAATGCAGCTGGCAAACACTTAGACAGCTTGGTCACTATGTGCAAGATATTATAATTAATATTTATGGTTTAATTGCTGCTTTCCTGGATGATTTGTTTCTCATCTGATCTTTGATGTTCATGTATGTTTAATTATTTTCCATTTCATCACTGAAACTTATACACACTTCGGAATTTGAATAAATTCATCTTCAATTTTTTCTTTTCTTTTAAGATAAATACTTTTGTTGGAATTATTTAGTACACATGGAACATGACTTTGTGACTGAATGCTTTTCTAAAAAATCTCTTGTTCATTTTCTTGCTTTTGGGGTTATGTATATATACACACATATTGCTCTTTTGAAAAATATATAAAATACTGATCGAACTAATGAAAAGACAAATATAAGTAAAAGCATTTGTTCTATTAATGAAAATCAAGTAAAAAAAATGAGAGGTTTAAAAGGATATCCCCCCCCCCATAAGTTTATAATTGAATTTAAATAATATTAAAAAAATAACAAAATTCTTAAAAAAAAGAGAGAACCTTGAAAACATCAGCATTTTCAGACCAAAGACTAGCAATTAACAGAAAAAATACAAGTTTTTTTCCTTTAAATCTTCCTATGATGTAGTTATTTCCTTCCTTCCCCCACTACTTTTTCCAAGAAAAGAAATGGGGGAGGGAGAATTTGAAAACTGCATAAAATGCGAAGTGAGAGGGGGGAATTGGCAAAGACCATAATAACAGCAAAAAATGAGGGGCATCCCATATAATAAGGGATAATTTTCAAAGACTTTATTTGGAAAATTATCCTTTATTTTTTTTATCACTGATAATCTAACAATATAGAGCGAGCTATAGGAATTTTAGTATAACAATAACAGCAGTGTGTATGATTTTATATTTACTGTCATATTCTCATCATAAACAAAAAAATTTAAGAAAAGTTTTTAAGATTAAAAATAATATTTTGACTCATAATAATCATTTTCAGTTTCTTTTAATATTAGTAAATAATTATTTACCATAGCAATAACCCAATTAATGATAAACAGAAGAAACAACCAAATGCTAATAATATATGTTACATATATATTTACATGCATGCAAAGTTGTGCAGAAATTAGGAGCTGAATACAATATCAGAAAATTAAAAAGCACTGACCACCCATGGTTGAAACTTCAGTATTTTCTTTGTTACATTGTGTAAAATTCAAAAGCATTTTCTCTGAGATGATGGCAAAAGTTTGCACAATAGCTGGTAATGATACATTCAAATGGCAGAAGAAATCTTTTGAATAGTTTTGAAATACAGGTAAAAGATTTCCTTCTAGGTGTATCAAGCTTCACCTATAAAAAAAGGTAAATAATATACATTTAATGCTTACTTTTATCCAGTGTTTTAAAATAAGCTTTAATTCTGTTATGTAGACTGAGCACAATAATTGTTTATAAATTTCATATAGCAGATATATACAAGACAACACATTTTAATTTTAAACAAATATCCAAGGTAACTGAAATTATCTTTGATATAAAATATTTTATTTCTTCTAGTATATAATATATTAAAACGAACTTTTACTAGCTATCGGTTACGGAAATAACAATTATAACGAACCGTATCTAAAGTTACAGGAAAATATTTAGGCAGGCCGACTACTGAAAAAGAGAGAGAAAGAAAAAATAATGAATTTTCATTTTTAAAAACATGTCTTTGCAATATTACCTACTTTCTAAATAACTATTCTGTACGTCAAAAGCATTTAGATTTGTAAAAGTTCTTATAAAATAAAATACGCATATATGAAAGTAAATAATTTTATATATTGCCTTATAATAAATTTATAAGCAAATCTTGGATGCAAAAACAAAATAATGTTAATGACATAACATTTTAATTCGAGCAATTACTATTAGTGATTTAAAGAAACTTACTATATAATATTTTAAAGGATATTGCTTGCGTAATTATCAACTTAAAAATTGCAATAAATATAGTTTTGAAAAAAAAATTAAGATTTCAGGAATTGTTTTTTAAAAATATTTTTCCACAGTGATAATTTGAGGTCGACATTTAACTAGACCTACTGACTTGTGTACATTTTAATTTCTATTTCTAAAAAAAATTGATTTTTGAAAATAATGACAAACTTTGAAATTTTCGCCAGTAACCATATGCACTGTTTTGATGACGTCATGTGTTTTATAGGGGGATAGTGATATGAAAAAAAAAATTTTTTTTTCTTCCTCACAATTGATGCGCCATAAAAGGTAATATTAAGGAGATGTGATTTGTTTACCTTTAAAGCAACAAACCAATGAAAACAGCAACATTAATTGAAAATTCCGTTAGAAAAAATGCAATAAATTTAAATCAATCTTTTATCTCTTACAAAATGGAATTAATTGGATGAAATATGATTTTCTTCTCCTAATATAATAATTTGATAAAATTCAAATAAAAATATGGTATAACACTAAAACCATAGAATGAGGTATTCATAATATTTAGATTGTTTATCGTCTATTGTTTTCTCAAACTGACAAGATAATTATGTGCCTCAACCGAGATTTGAACTTATGTGTCTGAAAAATGATATCATATTTACTTTGCATCCTTATAAATAGGCAGGACGCTAAAACAAAACAAATAAATAACAAATAAAAAATTCTGTTAATTTAGTTTTTGATCCAGAAATCTTTTTCAGGTTTTCTTGAACGCTGTCATTAAAATTTGCAAATTATATTTTGAACCTGATTTATTTGATTTCAATAAATCAAAGTAGCCTTTTCTGTAACAATAAGCAAGAAATTAATGTAGAACACTGATTTTTTTCGTTTAATTTGTAAATAAATATTACAAATTGATTGCATTTGCTCAACTTTAAAGTGAATAAATAAAATTAATTTTTAAAGAAAGGTGTATGATTATTATAGTACTTTCAATCATTATTTGTATTAGTTAAACAAATATTAAACATTTTGAGATTAATTTAATTGCGACTTTTAATTTATGTATAACTTGAATAAACAATTTATGTGTTTTAATCAAATTGTTAACATTATTAAATGCTATTTTAGTGTTTTATGCCACTAACTTATATAGTTTCTTTATTAGTATAACAATTTAATTTTTTTTTATTTCTGTTACTTTATGAAGCACAGAGTAAAAGATAATTATGCGCTCTAAAGATTATTAAAAAAAAAAAAAATGTTTTTATTTATTTATTTATTTATTGAGATGGTGTTTGTAAAAGTGGCAATGCCATTAAACTATTTTTGACTGTTTACATTTTGTTCCCGTAGGTTCTTGTTCTAGAGGGAAATTTTAAAATGGATATGTATGCTTTGTTTCAGTTTTGTTTTTATTCCTGGAAATTTGTATTATTGAAATGTGTTTTAAATACATATACATGCTTAATTTTTTTTAAAGTTTATTTTCAATTATCTCTGATAATGGAACAATTTTCAATCTGTAAATATTTTCCAATTTATAGTGCATTACTTTAAGCGTGTAGAATATATGTCATTTTAAAATAACTATGAATAATATTTTATTCAATATTAAATTATGAAATGTTTATGGGAAATATTGAAAATGAGAGAACAAAAGACAGGATGGGATTCTTTTTTTAAAAAAAATGTGCTTAAAAACAAGAATTATTATTTTTAAGGACGCATTTTTTAAATTTTATTTTACTGAGAACCATTAAATATATTACTATATAAGTATCCTTTTACACACTAATAAAAAATTAATGTGTACTACAAATTAACTAAAAGTTTTTAATATATATATATATATAAATATTTAAAACAGGATAGTAAAATATCAGTTATAAATTTGAATAATTCTTTAAACTTACATTACTGATTTTGTAACACAAAATATAATGCAAAATGTCAAATCTAGTACCATTTTTAATATAGAATTTAAAAAAAAAAAAACTTTTATGAGTAAACACATTTCTATGTTATTTGTTTTGATTTTTGGAAATTAACTTTTTAATTTAAAAAATGTCTTCATATACTTTTATATTCTTTAAAACTACAGTTTTATGTATATTTTTATATTCTTTAAAAATACATGTTTTTGTATACTTTTATATTCTTCATTTTATATGTTTTAGCAGCATTAAAATTAATTTATCATTTTCAAAATCCTTTTTAATATTCATATTTTTTTACTTTTTCATTTCAACTTAATGTTTAGCCATGTGAAATTTATATGAATTATTTCATTGCAACCTTAATTTTTGAAAACTCTTCTAGGAATGTAGTGTAGCTTTTTGTGTATGGATAATTTCAAAATTTAGTTTTATTTAATTGAATCAAATTTTACTAAGTTGTCTTTAATATTTCATATAGCTAACCATTTTTTTTTTAGATATGTCAATGAAAAAAGTTTTTAAAAATTCTCAAGGGAAAAAAAAATTCACATTTTTGACAAGAACAAACAGAAACATTATTATTATGGGGATTCTGTACTTTAGAGTTCCAATTTCACTAAATATATTTTCTGTGCCAGATGGAATCTTCTAACAGTAATGAAAAAAATATGTCCATGGCAGTTCTGTTTGTCTAGGAGGTTGGAGGTCTGTTGTTCAATTTTTTTCCTTTGCAGTTTTACAAAAACTGGAAAGGAAAAAAATTGTCAAATAAATAAGCAGAACCCCCATTATTTTTTTTGTACTTTAATTTTTTTTGTTACATTTATTGAAAAAGCAATAATACCTAAAGTTTGAGCTAAATTGCTCATAAAAATAAAAAATACTAATTATTTGACTTTTATAAACATTGAAGAAAGAATTGCAACATTTTCATTGGTTTGAAAATTGCTTTTGAAATTTATGTGAAAGTTATTTTTTACATTAAATGATTTATTATTATTTTTTACGTAATTTAGATTGGTTGCATTATTATTATTATTATTCAAATCAATGTATTCAACTAAAAAAAAAATTTTTTTTTTCGTCTAGAAATGAGCTTTCTGGAAGTGAAGGTTTAGAATTAGAAGACGAATTTCTCGATTGTAAGTACTTTTTATTCTATTTCAAGCCAAATATGTCTATTTTATTATGAAACAAATATATTGTTATATTATATTATCTTTTAGTAACAAATTATTTAAAAAAAAATACTACACCATACAGTAGAAATACTACACCATTAAAGATGTAGAAATACTATACTACATACAGTAGAAATACTACACCATTAAAGATGTAAATATATTAATAGTTTAAAAAAACTAAAAAACACGCTTTTAGAGTTAATCAATAAGAAACATTTAATAATCTACTTTTAAGCATATGAAAAACTTTGACTAATCGCGAAAAAAAAAAATAATTACAATGTCTAGAAACTACAGAATGCTGGCAGAATATTAAAAAGTATTTCTAACGTCTATGTAATATTTTCATTTTTCATTTCTTTTTCCAATGTTTTGTTAATTTCTAATTTGCAATTATAATATTATGACGCTAGTTATTGAAATATATTAATTTCGTTATTTTAAACATGTTTAACCTTCGTAATTATTTTTCAATTTTCATAAAAGCAGCTCTTCAAAATCTTAACAAATGGTGAATTGATAGTTTTGAACATGTTTTCTGGTATAGAAAAATCTCAATAAAATGTAAATAACCTAATAAATGTCAAGGTCAAGTTTCATTAATTCACATGTAATAACATATTGTACATATAAGTTGAAATTGAATATAAAAAAAATTGTATGATTTTGAGTTACATTTTTGGAAGCAAGTAGAAATATTTTTCTTAACCATTTCAAATATTTAAAACACTGTAAAAAGCATTAATTTTATGAATGTTGAAATTGTTCTTCTTTCTTTATGAGAAATTGCGTCTTTAAAGTATGCTGATGTTTTTGACTTTGAATGAAAATTCGTATTAGCATGCAAAGGTAATCCTGAATTCGAAGGACATCTTAAGGTTGAATATAGACATGTCTCAAATAAATGGTAAGTATCGTTAAACAAATGTACTTATTGTATTATCAATAGTATTATGGGATTCTGCCTTGAGAAGTATACTACTGTGTCCAAAAAGTAAGACCAATTTTCAATTTTCCGGGCGTATGGTATTTCAATTTTTTTTCTTTTTAAGGTAGTTGGCACTTCTTTGATATCTGTGTGAAATTTTACGACAAAATATTCATTAGTGTTTGAGTTACGCTTGGTTTTGTGAGATGCTGAAACTGATTCCGGCGATTTTTGAAATGTCTGAATTAATTGAGCAAAGAACTTGCATTAAATTTTTTTTGTATAGAATGTGGCAGAAGGTATTTAATGAGCATTCCTATATCGGAAAGAAATGTTTAGAAGTGGTATAAACAGTTCAAAGAAGGCTGAGAACGCTTTGAAGACGAAGAGCCCTCTGGTCGATCATGAACCTCAACCGACATAGCTCACAAACAAAAAAGTAAAGATTTGGTGCTTGCAAACCGTCGATTTACAATTAAAGACCTTTCTGCTGATGTTGGAATTTCAAAATTTCATTTTAAAAAATATTTTGGCCTCAAACGCGTCAAATCTCGATTGGTACCGAAAACATTAAATACGCCAGCTCACACTGCACTGATTCTTCGTGACTTTTTCGCCAAAAATGAAACCCATATCGTTCCACAACCACTGTATTCACCTGATTTAGCATTGTTACGTCGAAACCCATGTTCCCCCGCTAGGGGAGGTCAACGCCCTATGCCCGGAAAACATCCTGTTTGTGGGGGTGTCTGGCAGGGGGTGAGGGCCAGGGAGAGAAAGAAGGAATGTAAGTAAAACGAGTTGAAACTTAGCGACCGAAGGAAAAGGTTGGTGTTAGCGGTCCATCCATGAGTAGCGGTGGCTGCATAATTCATAGAGTTCAACCCCAGCGACCATCAAGAAAGGTTGCTTGTGGCAGTCCATCCATGAGCGCGATGACTGCATAAATAATTGAGTGTAACCCTCAAGAAAGGTTATGTGGGCAGTTCCATCTTCGAGTTTGATGACTGCCAATAATAAAAGAGTTTTATTTACATACAGTCCACTGTGTCGAGTATTATTTCCATTAACTGAGTATGTGTCATTTTTGGAATTTGTTTCTTGAGTCCGAGCTATCGAACAAGCATCATGCTACTTCTGGCTATTCCCTAAACTCAAAAGACCACTCCGGGGTCACCGTTTCGAGTTGATTGAAGAGACATTTCAAAAATCGAAGGAATCAATTTTAGCGTCTCTATAAGCCAAGCGTAACTCAAGCACTAATAAATATTTTCACGTAAAATTTCACACAGATGTCAAGGACAGTGCCAACAACCTAAAAAAAGAAGAAAAAATTGAAATATCTTATTCCCGGCAAATTTAAATTGGAAAGTGATCTTACTTTTTCGACACAGTAGTATAAATAGTATTATGGGATTCTGCCTTAAGAAGTATATGTAATAAATTCAAATTTAAGTTAACCATATTATAATGTGCAAAAATTCCATCTAATAACTAAAACCAATCATGTTCTCAATATTCAGAAGAAAAAAAAAACACTCTATCCATGCATATAATTCACATGTTCTAGAAACTCCTCATAATAATAATTGATAATAAACAATTCAAAATGCGGAAGTGAAGACTGATTGATAAGTAGATAATTCTAATAGTCGATTAGGGAATCATTTTATTGTAATGGTAATTTAGCAAAGGATATTATATGCATTTTATGATTCTGTATTTTTCTATTTATCTTATATGTAATTCATTCAGATGAATTAATTATGAGATAAACATATTTTATTCAGATCCAATTCGCTTCTCGTTCAATGTAATTTTTTATTTTGAATAGACTTATATTCGAAATATTTATAACATAATGGCCTTTCTCGCTTTTATAACATGGATTTTCATTAATAGAAAAAATACTGCTCTTTTAAAGAAGTTTCTTTGCAACTACGATTATTATAATTGATAATTCCTATTGCAAAAATATTATTATTTATTAGAATTACATATTAGAAGAAAAGAAACAATGTCTTATGAGACAAGTGTCTCGTTATATTCATAATGATTATTTAAGATGAAGGAATATTTATTGAATATTCAAGATGGAGGCATGTTTATTGAGTATTCAAGAGGGAGGAATATTTATTGAGTATTCAA
>BPLQ01012105.1:0-19018 GCA_021605075.1 Caerostris darwini | reverse complement strand
ATATTTATTGAGTATTCAAAAGGGAGGAATATTTATTGAGTATTCAAGATGGAGGAATGTTTATTGAGTATTTAAGATGGAGGAATGTTTATTGAGTATTTAAGATGGAGGAATGTTTATTGAAAATTCAAGAGGAAGGAATGTTTATTGAAAATTCAAGAGGAAGGAATGTTTATTGAAAATTTAGAGGAAGGAATATTTATTGAATATTCAAGAGGGAGGAATATTTATTGAGTATTTAAGATGGAGGAATGTTTATTGAATATTTAAGATGGAGGCATGTTTATTGAATATTAACGCAACATTAAACAATGATATTGCATAATTTTATTTATAAATACTTATTTTGTTAATAACCAAATTATTTTAGTGAAAAACATCAATATAAAGGTTGATTAAATCCTTATTTATAAAAATGATAATGATTCATAATTTTGTAATTTTTAGTGAGTAACTATTTAAAAATTATACCATAAAAGTTAAATTTTTAAGATGCAGGGTTGTAAGTATCAGTTACAACTGCACGAAACTAAACTAAATTAAATTAATACTTCACTTTTTCTTTCGTAAAAAATATGCATTATTTACCTTTTTTCCAGCTGAAAATAAAACTATATCTATTGGAAAACAAAAGTTCAAACATCATTTAAAACATGTTTATTCCTTTTTATAATTATATGTAATTTGAAAACTATTAATAAAGTTTAATTTCTTTGTTTGAATTACAAAATCAATCATTTAAAAGAAAATTAATATTACATTTGCTTTAAAGAACATACATTCACTAAGTAATCCTTTGTTTCCGAAAAACTTTTCGTTTTTTTTTTTTTTTATTCATTAAATGAATGTTCTTTTTTTTAACAAATTCAGTTGAATAAATTGTCACAAAATTAAAACAATAGTATTGCAGATATCAAATACTAATTAAAGTTTTATGTTTAATTTTCTAATCTATAAAACATAATATATTTGATCTGAAACGTAAAATTAGAACAAATGTTCTCACACTTTTGTCACGATGTATAATTTTTTCCTAACTTTGTTTTCTTTTGTATTCTTCCTTTTACCAAAGTATGCTTAACGGGAAATTTTCACTTCTTTAAAACGCGATTTTAATGTTCATCTGTTATTTTATTTTTCAGTATAATTATTATACTTATGTATAATTTTCATTCTGTAGACATATTTTAGAAAATGTCAACTTTAATCCACCGTTTTGTCGCCAGCTATTCTTTCAACCACCGACAACCTAATTCAGGTATCATTCAAGGTCCTTCTGCCATTCGAGCAGGAATGACCTTAAATTTTAGGTCAATCTTCAATCACGCTACAAAAGAAAATCTCTCGGAAAAAGCGTGTTATTCATATTTTACGGGTTTTGTTTTACTTTAAAAAAACAACTATTGTTCTATTTATGTGTAACTGTATTTTTAACTGTTCCGAAGGTGTCCTTGTTTGTACTTTTTGATGAGTGAAATGTGTGTCCTCTTTTTCCTTTTTGTCATGTGTGGTTTACCGCCGTTTATTGCTTTCATGTTCGCATTTATAAGCTACTCAATTGAGATTGCTGTCGTGCCATTCATACATAGTTTCACTGCAACGATAATCAATTCTTTTTTTACTTTTACAATGTGCTTCACAAAGATCATCATCATTATCTTCATCATTCGTTAATAATTCACGAATTTTTGCAGCAACTGCTTATGAAATTATGTAATAAGCGTTAATGGCATAAAATTCTGCCATGCGAAGAAAATTTGGGAAGAAACACGAAATTTTGTTACGTAAAACTGTCATACTTACACAAAAAAAAAAACGCATTTTTATTTATGCAAAACGAATCAGGTTATCTTCTTCGTTGGGCGGCTAGTGCTGTGGCCTTTGGTACCGCAGTCTTCAAGTTCAAATTCTGTCGGTGGAATGGATGTTTGTTGGTAGTTCGGAATCCACGTTAAACTATAGGTCCCTGTCTGTAGAGCGTCAAACCAATTCTTCATTGTTTCAACAGCGCCATCGTATGCCAATACAGTCGGCCTACTGGCAGATTTCGAGATATTCTTCTTTTTACGGGGTAGATTTGTCAATCCTAAGCACAATGTTCTACAGTCATATTAGACCAGGGCATACAGTTTAAAGTTGTACTTTTTGTAGTTGTTTGTTTGTACTTTTCTAAATGTATATGTGTGTCCTTTTTCCCTTTTTGGCATGTGTGGCTTACCGCCGTTTAATGTTTTCATGTTCGCATTTATAAGCTACTCAATTGAGATTGTTGTCGTGCCATTCGTATAAAGTTTCATTGCAACGATAATCAATTCTTTTACTTTCACAAAGATCATCATCATTATTTCCATCATTCCTTAATAATTCACGAATTTTTTAAGCGAATATGTATGAAATTATGTAATAATCGTTAATGGCATAAGATTCTGCCATGCGAAGAAAATTTGAGAAGTGGCACGACATTTTGTTACGTAAAACTGTCGTACACGCACAAAAAAAAAGTTACAAAATCATCATTTTTATTTATGCAAAACGAATCGGATTATCTTCTTCATTGGGCGGCTAGCGCTGTGGCCTTTGGTACTATAGTCTTCAAGTTCAAATTCTGGCCTTGGAATGGATGTTTGTGAGTGGTTCGGAATCCACGTTAAACTACAGGTCCCTGTCTAGCGCAAAGTGTACAAAAAATGACCGTAGAGCGACAAACCAAACCAATTCTTCTTCATTGGCACAACAGCCCCATCGTATGTCAATACCGTCGGTCTACTGGCAGATTTCGAGATATGTTTCTTTTTACGGGATAGATTTGTCAGTCCTACGCACAATGTTCTACAGTCATATTAAACAGGGAAATACAGCTTAACATGGATTCCGAATTATTACTAACACCCATGGCGCTGCCGGGACTAGAACCCGAAATCTGTGGCACCGAGCTCCAGAGCGCTAGTCATCAAGTGATTTATTAAGTGAATCTCCTGTAAGAAACAAGCTGTAACGTTATCAGTTATTTTATTTGTGCATTATTTGTTTATATTATTTAGTAACTTTACAAAAATCTTGTCGAAGTTCATTGCATAAATTTAAAAAAAATAATCTAGAATAAAATTGATAAGTTTTTTTAAACACACATTCTGTAGGAAAGCATGCATAGCATGAAAAGGAAGGAAATTATGATTGTTTTCTTTTATAATATTCTATAGCATTAACAACATTTTATAAGCCTATTTCATATTTTTTTTAGTAATAACTAAACATATTTACGTAACAAGATAATAGTTTGATTGGAGCCCTTAGCATAACGTCACGATAATGTATGCCAACAAAAAAAAAAGTAATATAAAAAAAAAATTAGTCAATTCCTACTTTTTTTTCACTGTATTACAGAAAGTCCTCTATAAATAATTTTCATTCATTTTTTTAAGTTTATCTGCCGCCATCTATTGGTAGATAGATGCAACTCAATTCTAAAAAAAAACTAAAATTAATTAATTCAATTTAATTACTGAATGAATATTTGAAAAAATTGTAGGGGATGACACTTGGTGTTAATACAAGTTCAAAAAAATGTATTTGAACTTCAGTGGATGAATAAAAAGCATTTTATTAACAACTAAAAATTTGAACAAGATATATATAGGGAGAGGGTGAGCTAATAGAAGGAATTGAAAAAACCAAAGATTTCAACAAAAAAATGTAAAATGTCATAACATTAATATGCACCATTCTATTACGTTGATCATTGTTTATGTTGATTTTTAAGTGGATGAAATTGTCAGAGAAATGTAGCTAATACTTTTCCGTGTTTGAAGAAATGGTAACAACTCAAGGCTGTCCCATTATTTCTGAAGGTAAACCGGATCTTCTTAAATCCTCAATATGAGAAATGATGACTTCACAGTGAAAAAGTTTAATTTACATAATTGTCTTTTTTCTCTATGTAGCAGACGTTGTGCAATGGGTGTCAAGGAAAGTCAAGGACGCAGATAAATATATTGATAAATAAATTTTATTTTTGATGGATTGCAGTGCTATACTACAAGAGGCATCCTCCGATTGCTTATACATAGATCAAATTTGTGGATTATTAAGATTATTTCAGAATGCTGCAATGATTTTGCCAGTATCATCCATTAATAAGATTACGAATTAATGTCGTAGTAATATGAAACAAAATTAGCATAATTTTTCTCCATCTTCGAACATGTCATGCATGTCAAGAAACCGCTTATTTGTTGCTTTTCTGAGTTTTTGTCATTTTACTTCTTTTTTTTTTACTTTAATTTTTTGCATTTGAATATTCCAGATTTGAATTTTGTTCATGAATGTCGTAGAAAACAATTACGTTTCATATGTTATATGTTATTATCTGAGTGTATATTGAGAATACAAAAAAAAATTCAATCATGTTGGTTTAAAAATATTAAATCAACGTCTTGGCAGTAAATCATCTCAAAAAATATTTTTGTTATTAATAAAGGTCAATTCAAATCATCTTTTCATCTTAATTAAGTTCTTGTAAAATTAGTATTTGTATGAAAATTTGAACCTAGCCAATGTTCTTATTCCAATAAGCAACTAACATTTATTAGCGCGTATTCTACGTGATTTTGTAAATATTTTTAAATTGTATTGAAGATAACACAAAATATTTTATAAATTTACTTTTGCAATTTTTACGCACTTATGTTATACACACACACACACACACACACTTAACTTATATGCTGCATTATCAACATTTAAATTATTGCATATGTCCTTTTTCTATAAATATTACTGATAAATTTATCAGCTGATTTTGTGACACTGTACAATGTTTTTTTTTTTTAAATTTAACTTCGAAAATATTCTTTGTTAGCTACACTTGTAGGAAGAGTTGATAATTATTCTTATTAATATATTCCAATTTGAAAATATAACGGTCAAGTAATTTTCTTCGATCTTAATTAGATTAACAAGCGGGTTTTGTATTACTATAATTATCTTGAAATTTTAATCAGAAATATTTTATCAAATTTCACTTCAGTTATGCCACTGAAATGAATTTGTGTATCGAAATATGATTTTTTTTTAATCGGCTTCATCGCGATGTTTATTGTTTACTAAAATTTACACTGTTTGTAGTGGATTTCTAGAGAACACAATGCAAATAATTTACATATTTTTTATTTGATACAAATAAGAAATCAAAGCGCATTGACTGGCAGCTGTATTAACAATATTGATTTTTCAATGCATCTCATTCAATTCATTCAATCGTTAATAAAATACTTTTTATTCATCCACTCAAGTTCAAATACATTTTTTTTTTAGCTTGTAGTGAATGAAACTGGATGTTAATACAGTTTTTTCAAATATTAATTCAGTAATTTAATTAATTTTAGTTTTTTTTAGATTCAAGTTGCATGTATCTACCAATAGATGGCCCCAGATAAACTTAATATGAATGAAAATTATTTATAAAGGACTTTCGTGCAATATAGTGAAAAAAAAAGTAGGAATTGACTTAAAATTTTTTTTTTATATTACTTGTTTTTCTTAATGTTGCACTGTTTTAGTTCTATTCTTGTAATGGCATTCATTAGTCTTGCTTACCGCTCCTGCAGATCCTGCAGATGGAAGTCATCTGGTTGATTCAATTCACCTTATGATAATAAATGGTCTTTTGTTATATTCGTTGAACTAAACAAGTAAAATTTAGTTTATCGATATTGTTAATACAGCTTTTTTCTAAAGCAATGACTTTCACAGAAGATTTCACAAATAAATAAATCCGCTCGGAAATTCAGTACAAGATCGGCAATTCTTAGGATTGCGGATATCACGCTGCAGCAATAAATAACGTTTAGTCATAAAATTCAAAATTGCAGCTGACCGTAATGGACTTTCACCTCATTGCTTACATGCAAACCCGTTTGCGAAAATTATTCGTTAAGAAAAGTTAAATTAACGTTTCACTGCATATATTTTTTTGCTTTCTGGAAGAAAAAAAAATGCGCTCCAAAAATACCTTCTAAAAACTTGAAAAAATAATTAAAAAATATTCGACGAACAAACTGACCCTTTTGACTTCAAAAACCTTGCAAGTCTAGGAGATACATTATAAAACTGGTTAAATGAAGCTATCATATTAGACAAAAAAATTATTAAATATCATTGAAAATGTGCTTCATCAAATGATTTTGACAAAACAAAAAATTAAAGTTGATGCACGGGGCATAACTTGTTCCAATGTAGCATTAGCAAAATAAACGCTATCCTCTCTTATATCCTGGAATCTGGCAACTAAAAAATAAAATAAAGTTCAGTTGAGTGAGAAAGTATAATCTCCAGCAAAGAATGGATTTGTTTGAATCATGTTTATATGGCATTTTTTAGTTTAAATCTTTTGATACCTACCGTACATTGAAAGATACCTATTAGCATTTATATTATCTTTTGTAGTTTTAGAATTAATGACTAAGCATTATTTTTATTTTTCATAAAGGGTTATTAGATGAGAATAAAAGCAATATAGTTACTTCTGAACTTAAGACAGGATTTAAATTTTTTTAATATCACTTCGGACTTTATAAATAAAAATTCCAACAGCAAACTTTTGTACTCGCCAGCTTTTAACTCTGATTTAAATCTCGTAGAATATCAGTAATATCTGACAATAATATAATATCTATAGCGGCCTGATGGCCGAGCGACTAGCGCTCGATGCCACTGATTTCAGTTTTGAGTACCAGCGATACCATGGATGTTTGTAGTAGTTCGGAATCCCCTTTTAACTGTAGTTCCCGGTTTAATATGACTATTGGGCGTAGGGCCGACAACCCTATCTCGTAATAAGAAAACATCTGCTGTGTTGAAATCTGCCGGTAGCAAAGACGGTCTTGGCCCACCATGGGCTGACGCATCAATGAAGATTTGGTTTGGTTTGCCGCTCTACGATCATTTTGGCATAGTTTAGGCTAATTAGACCGGGACCTACAGTTTAACGTGGATTCCGAACAACTAACAAGCATCCATGTGACCGCCAGGATTCGAACCTGAAGCCTGTAGTATCATTTGCCATCAGGATGTCCAATTGAAGTTCATTGATTGATTCGAAGATCAATTGATTCGTTTTGCATAAATAAAAATGATGGTTTTGTGTTCACCATTCGGCTGCTGCGCTATTGACGATGAAGAATGTAATATCTAGCAAATTAACAATCATAATGATTACAAAAATAAAAGAGCATATATTTTTTATATTGTTTAAGAAACAGTCACTAACAAAACATAACGCCATACAATTCCAGAGTTTTTGTAAAATTTGTTAAGTTCTTGTGGCTCACTACTGACAAAAATCAATTTCATATACAATTAATTAATCTGTACTGTCAGTATCCTGCTTTTCTATAATGAGCATGTATTAAATATGAGATTTTGTATGCAGTTTTGAATAAGGATCTTAATTTTATCTAACTGCAATTGGTAAAATTTATTTTGGCATTAGAAAACTTGTTGGCTTGGGTTGAAAAAGATTTCCACCAGAAACACTGCTGTTGTAAAACAATTGTGAAGTTGAATCCTATTTAAAAAAATCAGTATGTCCATCATCAAATATATTATTTCAATAAATTCATCAAGATTTCAATTTACTTTAAATTTGAATTTGCTTAAATTGGATGTATCCATCCTTATTGAAAAACTTTATTTTTAATAAAAATAATAAGCCTTTAAAAAATGGCGTTAAAAATAACATTGCAATGGAATATGAAATAAAAAAAGATAGTTTCTTACATTATGAGTACGTTATGTAAATAATAAATATCTTATCATTAAATGGCTAGTCTGGAAATTTCTTTTTAATGGCGTTATATACATAGATGTAACGGATCATATGACCAGAATATATATAAAAACAAAAAAAGTTACATAAATAAATATCTCAATTGGAATGTACTTAATAGTGTATGTCCTTGTGAGCAAAAAGATGGGAGAAATTTTTTTCTGAGAAATAAAACAGGAAGTTAATTGTGGGAAAATATATTTTTGGGAAGGCCACAAAAAATTACTGAAAATAATTAAATGAACTCGGAAATAATTTCGTTATTTATGTGAAGGCCGCTAACATTAGGACAGCTGAACTTTGTGATACTATTGGACGAATGGCTTTAATTATTGGAATGAGTTGTTACTATATATGACTTGGCAGAGCTTAACGATTATTTATTTTCTTTTGTCCCAAAACAAACACTTTTTCAAAGATTTATGAGCAATGTCAATTGAAAAAAGTTCCCTTTTGCTCTAATTTGAGTATTTTTATGATTGTATGATTTAAAGTGACTATTTTTTAGTCAGAAAAGAATGTGCCAAATTCTGCCATGAATGCAGAATGGTGTTATTTAGGTTTAATAAATTGGAAATGGTTCCTCTACCTATTCTTCGATAATTTTCATTTTTAAACAAGTGAAGTATTCGCGTTAATCATGATTATTTGGGCTTAACATAAATAATTTGCTGAAGATAATATCTATAATAACATATCTTCTAAAATGCCAACTAAAAATGTTTTTTCCACCAGTGAACAGAAAATTATGAACATGTATAAAACAACATTAAAATTATAATCAATAACATGTGTAGTAATAACGTAAGCACATGGTGTTTTGGAAATAATTGAATGAATTTAAAAGGATAATCAGAAAGGCCAGTAATAAATTTTTTTTTCGAAGAATGTATGTTTGAATGAAAGCTTTTTAAGTAAATTGCATATCAACAGAAAATGTTTTATCATCATGTCCACTTATGTCATTATATATCATTAAAATCATAATACATCTTTCAAATCTTATTGATGGTTCCAGTGTTTAATAGTATAATTTATTTACACATATTCTTTACAAAAACGTTTATTTAAAAAATTTCTACTATACTTTATAAGATATTTTTTACGATATTATTTACTTTTTTTACTACTTTCTATAATGCATTTTCTAATACACACAACAAAAACTGCTTTACAAATATTGAACAATTTAAAATAAATACTGATGTATTATTAATTAAGCTTTTCAACATTATTTAATTGAAGTGTTTTAAAATGAACTTGCTATTAATGCCAGATAAACTATAGAAAACTGATATTTAACTTCTTATTTTCAGTTGACTGAAAGAGAAAATATAGCCTTCAAAATACAGCCATACTGATGCCACCTCTCTGGAAATTGCAAATAATTTTATTCCCATTTATTATTTATATAAATATAATAGATTACGTAAATTAGCATTATTGTGCCGATATTTCATTTAAGATCTCTTGCTATCAATATCTCTTGATATGAGGAGGACTTGAGGTTTACACATGTAGTTTGACTTTTGACTTGCAGTTATGACTTGTTTTTATTTTTTTTCTTGTGTATTAATTAGTTGTAACTATTGTTTCTTACGATTTAATATCTTTTGTTTCAGATATCAGAATCATCATGACGACGACCCGTGAAGTGTTCGTAATCTGGGATTACCTCGTGGTCGCTGCCATGTTGGTAGTGTCTGGGGCTATAGGGGTGTACTTCAGATTTTCCGGTGGCAAACAAAAGACTACCAGTGAATATTTGATGGCCGGGAGAAACATGGACATGCTGCCCGTCGTCCTGTCTCTCATGGCTACAATACAGACCGCTGTCGGCACGCTAGGCTTTCCTGGGGAGGTGTACCTGTACGGTGCACAGTTGTACCTCTATCCTCTTGGGTTCACCGTGGCACTCATCCTGTGCACATTTGTTCATACACCGGTTTATTTTGGGATTCAAGTAACTAGTGCTTATGAAGTAAGTATTCGTTGTTTTGTAGTAACATTTAGGTGTGAATAGTAGAGGGACAATTTAATTAGTCGATTAGTCTTTGGAATAGTAGTGGAACAATTTAATTAGTTGATTAGTCATAGGAATAGTAGTGGGACAACTTAATTAGTTGATTAGGCTTTGGAATAGTAGTGGGACAATTTAATTAGTTGATTAGTCTACTTAAGCCATTTCCTTAATTTTAACTTTAAACTTGTGATTCAATAAACATTAATGTAGGGAGGCACAAAGTTCTAAAGGTCGCAGGGGTACTGAAAATAAAATATTCTAAAGTTAATTTACATGTATATCAATTAAAAATAATGAATAAATGAATGTATAATGAAAAGTAAACGAAAAATTTAATGTTTGAGGATAATTGTCTTAATTTTTTGCAATAATTAGAAATAAAAAGGAGCAATAAATGATTTTAATTTATCAATTTTCTAAATGTATAATATATTTATTCACACACACACGTCAAAACATTCTTCTGCATTACTTTGCAGCATCCAGAGATACTTGTTAAACAAGAATTTTAACTGGAACACGTTTTATTTCAATCCTATAAAATAAGTAGGGAATTCTTGAAGCAAATATTTTTCAAATATCCTTTATAACCAATGGAGTTGTTTTCTGGTTAGCCGCAGCTTTCGAGAAGTATTGATCAATCCATTCAAACATTTATGGAATCTTCATTTATTTATAAGCAATATTTACAAAGATATACAGGGTTGATGGTAACATCTCAAAGGCAAAAGCTAAACTGGAAGAAAAATGTTCTTTTTAGAATAAAACAACTCGTTTCCACAGCAACTGGTGGTCTCCACGGCAACAGCCCGTTTCCACAGCAACCAACAGCCCATCTCCACGGCAACGGCGCAATTCTGAATCCGTTCCAAACGATTTTTATAAAACTACCACATGACGCTGCGTGGCGCGAACTAAAGCATTAGAATTCCAACAACGTTAGACACCATAATAGATAAGGAACTGAATCCAGCCAGTTGCATTATTGTCAAAAAAATCATATCTTTCAGCTTGCCTTCATGTCTTTTATTTTTTTTAATTAAAAAAAACATAAAATATTTTTTAAATAATTATTTACTTTTTACTAAAAGGGAGCCGGATCACACGATATATATAGTTTAAAAAATATCTATACGATAGGGCATTTAAAAATAAAATATACATATGATTAAATGAACCGCTGATAAGCTACTTAGGCCACATGTTACCCAACGGCCATGGTGTGTGCATCCCAGCATTAATGGTTATTTGTGGAGTGAATAAATTTTAAATGGGGGAAAAAATGGTGTATCTAGTTCGAGGACAAATTTTTTTATGTCATGTGAGAAACCTGCTGTTCTATTGAATTCTGTTTTAGGGTAATGAACTTTTTCGAGGTTTCATCCTTCATGCATTTATCTCTGACCCAGCATGTGACAGTCGTCTCATGTGCATGCTAATGTGAACAAAGTAACTAACTAACTAACTAAATATAGTTAGGAATAACATAACTATTCGTAAATCAGTGTCTTCTTGAAATTTTAGTTAAATTTAACTTTTTTCTTAAATTCATGTTAAAGCATTTCGTATTAAAACTAAAATATCAACTAGCAAATGTAATGAATTTAAATTTTAAATCAAATATTCTTGTGTTTATAAATCTTAGATTATAATTATAAAAAAATGCAATACTGTTGAATAAATTAAAAAAGGATGTGCAATACTGAACCAATGGGAATGCTTATTCAATTCCTTCTATTATCTCGCACTCTCCCTATATATATCTTGTTCAAATTTTCAATCGTTCATAAAATACTTTTTATTCACCCACTCTAGTTCAAATACATTTTTTTTTAAATTGCAGTGGATGACACTTGATGTTAATGCAGTTTTTTCAAATATTAATTCATTCACTAAATTTAATTGATTAACCTTTTTTTTTTTTTAGATTTAAGTGGCATATATCTACCAAAAGATGGCGCCAGATAAATTTTTAAAAAATGAATGAAAATTATTTATAAAGGACTTTCTGCAATAGAGTGGAAAAAAAAAGAAGGAATTGACTTTAAAAAAAAAATTATATTATTTGTTTCTGAAAAGACACAGTGAAAGTTCACGTGATCTAAATTTATATGTAATCTTTTCGATTTATTTAAAGTTATAGATTTTCCAATCCCAAGGAATACATATTTTATATAGCAACAAAATCATTATATACATTATATGCTAGCTATTTTTATATAGAGAACATTTCCAGTTTATTGTAAATAAGATTATTTCTTTTTATTAATGTAATATAATTAGTTAAATATTTATTTTGAACATCTCAAATTTAATAACAATGTTTTTTTTTTCCAGTATCTTGAAAAAAGATTCGGAAAAACTACCAGAATAATCATCTCAGTATTATTTGTCATACAAATGGTAAGAAAATTTGCTGTAGTTCTTATTTTTCACATTTTCAATTGAATGAAAATTTTGTTTATTGCCACGAAAACAAGAAATAAACTTCAACGGATTTTGTTGATGTTTGAAAGACGCATATCTGTTCTTGATTGTTTGAGATGACCGAGCTAAAAATAAAAACTCATCAGATTTTTTATCTTATCTCTATGGGCATTTCCAGAACATTTAATCAGAGAAAAAAAAATATTTAAAAAAAAAAGGACATCGCAAATGACCTCTGACTTTATTGTTTACAGTTTATAAACCCAACTTTAAATATTCCACCAAAAGGATAATGTAAATATTCGAATACGTCACACCAGTGTAAAATGCCTTTCGTTGCTTGACTTATACAATGAAAACCTATTGCCACATTTGCGTAAAATTTTCTGTAATAAGCATTTCTTTTCATTATATAACCGTGGAATAACATTTCACTATAAATAGTTGCATATTTATGGTGTTACATGCATTGCACGTATGAATTTGTGTGCATTTTTTAAATCCTCTTTATGAAGAAATGATTACAAAAGAAAATTAAGAAATGATTACAAAAGAGAATTAGGAAATGATTACAAAAAGATATTTTCATCAAATGTTATTTACTTTATCTTTAATAAAGGGTGTCCTAAAATTCACGCGGCCTGATGGCCCGTTGGCTAGCGCTGTGGTCTTGGTACCACAGGCCTCAGGTACGAATCCCGGCGTGGCATGGATGTTTGTTAGAGATTCGGAATCCACGTTAAATAGTAGCTCCCGGTCTAATTAGCCTTAATTGTGCATAAAATGACCTTAGAGCGACAAACCAAAACTAAACTAAGCCCAAGAAACACATAATAAACAGTCATAAACAGCCCATCCACGGAGGATAAAGGGCTTGTGACTCCTCCCCCTAGTTACTAAATAGAAGAAGCTTTTTTGTGGTACATCGGTGGACCTCATATGCTACATATGGAAGTCCTAAACAGCCCATCCACGGAGGATGAAGGTCTTGGGACCCCTCCCCCAAATTACCAAATAGAATAAGCTTTTTGTGGTACATCTGTGGGCCTCGTATGCTACATATGGAAGTCATAAACAGCCCATCCACGGAGGATAAAGGGTAGGTACCGATAACTGGACACGTTTTAATGAGCCTTGAGTTTGACACCATACCAATTTAAAAAGGTAAATTTTTATTGAGACTGAGATTTTAAATTTCCATTTTAATTAATATTGAGTATATATATATTAAAACTATAAATTTTGATAATGTTACTTCTTCAAATCTTGCAATAAAAAATGAATTTTACACAAACTGCAAACCAGTTGTTTTATTTCAATAAACCATTCTTAATATTCATTAAGTGTGACTTTTCTTTTTATTACTCTTTATGATAATATGCGTGTAAAACGTCGAAGAAATTGGTGAGTGAACATGGAAATTGAATATTTTGCTTCAATGTGTATCGAAATATCAGTTTACGATGCAACTAAATTGTTTTATGCTTCAGTTAAGCTATATTTTATTTATTTTTTTCAGATTTTATTTATGTCCGTCGGTTTATATTCCCCGTCCATTGCACTAAGTGCCGTGAGTGGGCTATCGCATATTGTGTCCATTTTAGCTGTTGGATTAGTGTGCGCATTTTATTGTACTCTGGTAAGTGCTTGATTGATATTTATATGTACATTAATTGTTCTTTACTTCAATTGGGGTATCAAAAAGATTCTTTATATGATTTCATTCACTTTAACGTGACTAACTCTAAAGGAGGATTTCCATTAGATACTAAAATCTCGCGTAGTACTTAGAACACGATGCAACTAAAGTCATAGTACTGAACGGACAAGAAACTTCCAATTTGCTGAAATTCTTTGAGCTAAAACGTAACATCTGTTTTGTTGTAAATTAACAGAATTAAAATTATTAACATCTGCGATTGGAACAGATGTTTTAATTACCTACATAATTGGGTAATGTATATTAGAAAACGTATACAACACATTCATTGACGTTTCTGGAATACTGAAATCAGATTCAATACTTTATATTTGATACTACGTTTGAAGAAATATGTCATAAATTACCAGAATAAAATGTTTGTTTGTTTTATTAAAATGCAATTACTAATCAACATATCGATATGTCTTTACAAGAAACATTTCCTTTAAAAAGATGCCGATTATTGTTTAGGGAGGAATGAAAGCTGTTCTGTGGACAGATGTCTTCCAGTCCATCCTCATGTTTTTCGCTCTGCTTTCGGTCATCATCAAAGGCTCCATAGATGTGGGTGGATTTCAAAATATGCTCAAGATCGCCGAGGAAGGTGGAAGATTAAACTTTTTTAAGTGAGTGTTTATTTTCAATTCTAGTGTTTATTTTGAATGTTTAACATAAGCTTTTTTTAAAATATTTAACGTATTTCTTTCAGTGACTATTTAAAGATAAGCCAAATCTAGATTCTGAGAACTTAATTATAATAGTCCTATTTTATTAGCAATTTAGTTATGCTGTTGTCTTCAATTATTATCTGACATTGATCTGAAATGTATAGCCATTCTCATAAAAGAACAATTAAAATTTCAAAATTGCGTATGATTTGTGTTCAAGTTCAGTCTGTCTCAAACCGACTGACAGCATATAATCAGATTCTGAAAAAAAATTCTTTTACTTATCTTATGGATCAGTAAAACAAACATCTTTATTTCATCTCAGCATAAGCGTCTTAGAAAATATTGCTAGAATTTTTTTAAGATAAAAACAAAATAACCATGTGCATAAAGAAATATGGCCAGCGTATACAAAATATTTGTATTAATTTCGAAACCCTCAACATGTCAGTATATATTTTTATGGCAATAAAAATGTCTTCCATATTCTTTATTAAAAGCACGTGATAGAAAAAAAATTTACATAAAAGTTCTTAATTAGAAATGATGATTTTCCATATCACTATTAATTAATTTATCGTTGTTTTTCAGCACAACTTTTGATCCCACCCTCCGCTTTACTGTGTGGAGTGCATTGATTGGTGGTTTCATGTACGGGATGACTACTTGTGGAGCCAATCAGACACAAGTTCAAAGACTTTTAACTGTCAGTTCTCTCAGGCGGTCACAATTGTAAGTTGCTACATTCCAGATTTCAAATATTTTATGATTATTTCATGTTTTATTATATGATTTAATGTTTTAGATTTTGTTTAACGATTTTATTTCTGCAATACTTAAAATTTGATTTAATAATATATTCAGTGTTTGATTAAGTTTATATTCCAAATGAATATGGAATTTATGATTTCAACTTAATAATGAAATATTTCGATAAATTTAGTAATCAAAGGTGAAATCAATGAAAATCGTATTTTATAAAAAGGCAAAATTTTTGTAATTTTATTTTGAACGAAAATCATGTGTAGATTTTACATATCTAAATAATCTTTATTTAAAATGCTGTATTCGTATAGGGAAAAAAAATATATCAAATATATATCAAAAGTTAAAAATATTAAATTTTAAGGAAATTTCATTATGCAAGAAAGCTATATTGTGCAAAAAAAATGGAATTTGCCACATTTTATTTTGTGATATTTCATTCGAAATCACAATTCGAAAATTTTCACGAATCCCTCTTATCCTGGGAATCCAACATCAGTAAATCAGACGAAATATTGTTCTATCTTTATATCTTCTCGTAAACTGATAGAATTCTTATTGGCATCAGTTTTAAAAATATTACACACATTTATGGAAATTAAAATTAAGCAAATAAATGGTTGGATCCATAAGATGGCATTTCAAAATTATGTCTTACATTCATTCACAACTCGCGTTTGTAGTATATACATGGTATGCTCGTCTTATAAGAAATCGTTAATTCTGTGTAATGGAATTCATTATATTTGTATTAGTTATATTTTTAAATAGTTGCTCTTTTCTCTCACCAGGGCTCTCCTCATTAGTATCCCATTTAATCTGTTGATGTACTACACCATCTACACGTGCGGCCTGGTCATCTATGCCAATTTTGCAGGCTGCGATCCGTTGCTGCAGACTGATTCCAGTGGAATCTCTTCTGCAGATCAAGTGAGTGTTTATTTTAGTCATAATGCATTGCTTAAGTAATTTGCAGAAGATCATACTTGGGTAACAAGTTTCAGAAAAAAACAAGATTAAAAAAAAAAAAAAATTCTGCAGTTTATAAGTAGAATTTGACGGAAATTCAAAAATGCTGATTACAAAAATGTACATACTAAACCTACATACAAAAGAAATGATTAAAAAACATACTTATTTGATAATTATTTCTTCTTCTCCTTATCTCTACTATTTACCTCATTGATTGCCAATCCTTAGACAGTATAAATGAAATGGAAATAAAAGGCCTACTTATTACTACTTATTAAACACCATTAGGACAGTCAAGTTCGGAGGTGGATCTGTCCTCGTTTGGGGTTGTATGTCGGCTGGAGGAGTTGGAGAGCTTGCTTTTATTGATGGTATTATGGACAAACATGTATATTTGGGGATTTTAAATGATAACTTGAAAAAAAGTGCCAGTAAGTTGGGGTTTGGGCCAAGCTTCATATTCCAGCAGGACAACGACTCCAAGCATACAGCGAAGATTGTGCAGTTATACTTGCTGTACCATTGCAAGAAGCAATTACATACTCCAGCCCAGTCTCCAGACCTAAACGTCATCGAAAATTTGTGGTCGCAATTAGAGAAAGCTGTACATGAGCACGAAATCACAAGCAAGGATGTTCTCAAGAAGGTTCTGAGAGAAGAATGGGCTAAAATTTGTGTTGAAACCACTAAAACACTAGTAGAATCTATGTCCAGAAGATTACAAGCTGTAATTCAAGCAAAAGGTTATGCAACAAAATATTAATTTGTACGTTAAAAGGAAATTAATAAAGGTGTATACTTATTTTTGTGGTGTTGTTTTTCCTCTCGACTCAGATCTTTTATTTTTTTTCGTAAAAAATAAATAAACGTAACAATTTTATAAATATAGTACGGTAAAGCATAGACTAAAGTATATAAGGTAAAAAATTCAATCATCTTAAAGCAATATTTAATTTGAAATTGCAAAAAGTTTCTAAGGTGTATACTCAATTTTGTGGCTCACTGTATATGTGGTGCTTCATACTAAGAAAGAAATTGAGAACAGCCTTTATTTGACACGCCTCTCTATCCTAGACTGATGCACTCGAGAAAATAAACATTAGGGATGCAAAGACTTATGTAAAAATAGAGGTGTATTCTTATAATCTCTGTTTTGATGATTTCTGCAAGTCTACTGTTAAGTTAACACTAGTATTGGTCAAATATTGGACTGGAAAATGGTTGCATATTCTGTGGTTGGGGCTGAAAGTAAAAAACGTTTTTCAGATTTGACTGCGTCTTTTCTGTAAAAATAACGATTTATTTTCCCATATCAAATTCATGTATTGTAATTGTTACTAAGAATACATTTTTCTAAGACTGTTCTCATATGGAAAATTTATGTAAGAAATATGCCGGGAAGATAAATTTAAAGGACTCTAAATTCTTAGGCATGAAAGTGACAAGCGGCGTTATAGAGCATATATAAAAGACGCATTATGAAAATGTTAAGTGATAAAGAAAAAAAAATATTTTTTTTAAATTTATATCTTAGTATTATGTGTGAGTGTGTGTGTTATCTGGGAAATGTGTTAATATCGAAATTTTAAAATTCGTTTTTCGTTAAGACGCTTTGATTTTTCAAATATATTATTCAGATATTATGAGTAAAAACTCAATTAATTCTAAGTAAGTATGTAACACTAAGCATGATTTTATAAGGGAAACATTTTTATTATCTTTTTTAGTCATGACAAAAGATATTGTCAATGATACTCTACTGAAAAGATAAGATAAAAAAGCAGCATGTGAACACAGATGTTTCTAAAAAAGTAAACAAATAGTAGCGGGTATATGTGAAGAAATGTGTATCGAATTAAGATAAAATGTATTAATTCTTGAATTCCAAAATGATATTCATTTACGAAGTTGTGTATTATATTGTCAAATTATATTCATTGATCCATTGCAGCTGATCCCTTATTACATGATCCGCTCCTTCAGCATGTATCCCGGCATGGCAGGTTTCTGCGTCTCCGGAGTGTTCTGCGCAGCCCTCACGTCCATCTCGTCTGCTGTCAACTCGCTCGCCGCAGTCACATACGAAGACTTCGTGAAGCCCTTCTGCAAGTGCAATTCCATGATGACGGAAAAGTCTGCGACGAGAATGTCCAAATTTCTTGGTATGAGCTATTCACTATCGCTTAGATATTGCCATTCTGTGTGGACAGATAGTATTCTATTCATCGATCATTATTTCAGAAAGTCTGGTCAATGGTTGTTTCGAGATTGGCGCGCCAGAACTAGTTGGCTAGTATTATTATTAAACACTGGTCTAGAGTTTAATTCTCTTAGATTTTCATCATAAATTCTATTCAGCTTGTTTCCTAACCATATCGAAACTGATACTGCTGCCAGAGGTCACTGCCCTGTTCTTCAGAACGTTCTGTAAATTAATTCTATCCTTCCTATATGTGTAATAAATAATTCTGTTCTTTGATTTATTTTTTCTGATATATAAACTTTAATGGCTAAAAGCTTGTATATTGTTTGTGTTATATTTTATCGAATTGATGTTCGTTAATTTTTTAAACGTTGAATCTTAACAAATTAAAAATCACGGCTATCATCAAAAGATATAACACAACATTCTTGCT
>BPLQ01012103.1:0-201926 GCA_021605075.1 Caerostris darwini | reverse complement strand
TATTTAAATGATATCAAAAAAATTAAGAACTAAATTAAAATTTTTCTCTGAAATTAACTGTTCCGTAAAATGGTCTCACAAGTAGATTCGAAATTTTCTTTTAAAAAAAAAAAAAATACTTGCATCCGTTTCTAAGTGTTCAGAGCAGTATCAGATGACTGGCATCATATAAAAAAATAATTTATTCCGCATATGGGCAGAAATTACTTTTTACATAAATAAAAATAATTCATAATTTTTTATTTATTATGTAAAAACATTTAAGCGCATAATAACACAATTTTGTATATTAACAAGAAATGCATTATTTATATTTTAATTTCTGTTGATTTTTTTTCTAAAATCAAACAAAAAACTTTTCAATCAAATGTATGCAAATAATTTATAATTTTCAAATAAATAAAAGAAGACAATTATTATTATTATAAATTTTAGTTATTGTTATTACTGTTAACAATATTCAGTTATTATTATTAATATTATTATTATATTTACCTTGTTCTGTTGCAAAATTGCTATCAAAATTTATAGGATTATTTAATTAAACATTATAAATTAAATTTCGAATGATTTTGAACTGCTTATGAAATCAAAAAACAATTTGAAAAAAAAAATACTTTTTTTTATTTTTAAGTTTTAACAACATAATTTATTTTAACTCTTTGAAGCTAAAAATGTAAAATTGAATTAAATTTATAGTAACTGAATAGTTATTATTATTTTTTAATATTTGTATTTATTTAGCGAAAGTTTCTACAAAGAAATCAATTTTTATTTTATAAATGATCAATTCTAAGTGTAATAAAAATTTTAATTAGAATATTTTACAATTTTTGGTTAGACACATAGAAATTGCTTAGTTTTTTTATTAAAAAAAAACCTTCCTACACCAAATATAAGATAATTTCATTACATTTGTTTACAAACAAATTTTCTTTTAATCTTCCATTTTTTTCCTCTTTTTAGTCATTTTAATTTGTCAATACAATTTTGATAACCTTTCCTTAATTTTTTTAATAAATATATCCTATTTCAATGCATTAAATTTTGCTTTATTATTCTCATTAAATTTATCTAAATAAATTTAAGATTTAATCGCATGTTTAATGTAATTGGGGATGAAAATTATTTCTATGTGTTGGAAGTAATAAATAAAATTCATATTGATATGAATTAAAGTTTAGTTCCACTTTTCAAAAGAAGAGGCAGGACCTGTCCGTCAGTGGCCGGAATTTTGATCTTGCATCCGGACGATTTTTGAAAGTACTGAGTGCAGATGCATCAGTTGCTTTTATTTCTTTCCTACAAATTTAATTGTTATATAATTACATCGAGTATGGTTTCAACCGAAATCTATGAAAACCAAAGCAAAATTTAATAGAAGATTAGAATAGATTAACACTTTAAGTAGAAGTCAAAAATTAAAAAATAAATAGGAGGAATTATACAAAATGCATTTAAAAATATTTAAATAAAATACACTTAAATATATTCAGATAAAAATATATATCAATATATATATATATATATATATTAAAGATATAAAGATATTTCGGAAGCATTTCTTATGATGTAAAAATTATACAACTTTGCACTTTACTCTTTATCTCTGAACATAAAAATCTACATTTGGTGCCATTATCAAATTTCATAAAAACTTCTAATCACAATTTTTTTTTTTTTTTTTTTTTTTTTTTTTTTTTTTTTTTTTGAAAATGAAAGTTGCCTTTTTTGTACAAAACTTTTAACAAATTAAAAGATTATACAAACTATTATAGATTTTAATACCTCTGTATTAAAATTATTCATTTAATATATATATATTTATTAAGCTTGTTAAAGCTTTTTTCACATTTTTATTCAGCATTAAAAGTAGTCAATAAAAATGCACTGCAATTTATTAAACATAAAAAATCTAAATATTTAATTTTCGTTTTTATTACGTCATCAAGCAAGGTGAAATCGCATTTTGACATTACTTAAAAGATCACTTAACGTCTATCTGTATCAGAGATAAAAAAATTTAAAATAATTTCTCAAATTTTTCAAAAATAGAACTCTGGTTTTGGAAAAATTTAAGAATTTATTTTAAATTAGTACCAACCAATTGAAATGTTTTGTATAAATTTTCTTCATTTAAGTTGTATTTAAATTTTGATCATATTTTGTACTGTGATAAATTAACTATACATTGTATCTTAAGAAATTATTTGGAAAAGCTAAAGATTTTTCGACATTTTTTAAAAAATTATATGGTAAATAAAAAAAGTTATTTTGAAAAGCGGATATCGTAATCAAAGTGATACTCTATATTAAATTTTCAACATTATCGAAATTATATAATCAGTTTAATACATAATTTTTATGGGATTACAAAACTTACTTGCTATACATGAAACATTATTAGTATTCGCATGATAATTTTGCATTTTTATATTTTTACACCATGTTATAAGGAAATTGAAAGAAAATATACCTTTAATTTCTCAAAAGGTGGAAACCTGTATTAAATTAAATTGAACAATAAAAGAAACGAATAAAAGGTTTTCTATTAATTTCTTCAGTCGCATCTTCTACACTTTGTTAAATCCCCACTCTCTTCCTTGACTGTAAAGGGAAATCATATCTCCTAATAATATTCGAAATTTGTTATTTCTTCGATAAAACTGCACTGTGTCGTCAGCCACTTTCTGCTGAAATAAGTAGAAAATAAGTGTATTATAATATAATATAATATAAATAATATAATCATATTATTGATCTAATAATAAATAATATTATTTATAAAGGAAACTATTAGTTTAAAGTGGGACGAAAATCCTAGCATCAAAATTTGATTCGTTGTTATTGGAAAGTTAAATGCACGCCTGATTCATGATTAAATATTGTATGCAATAAACATAATAATAAATAAGGATTCTTAAGATATGCCATATAATACACGTAATGATTTATAAAACACATAATGCAGGATGTATAATATGTGCCAAACAATACTTGATTTAAAAAAATACTTGGATAACAATACATATACCAAACAATACATGACCGTTTATAATGCAAAGTATGTGAAACTGCGACACGGAAATGGGGAAAAAATATGTTCTTTAATCCAACTTTCTTTTCAGAGAAAGAGGAAAATTTTTGATACATTCATATTTTTTTCATACTTAAATTGTCTTTGAAGATTTAAAGGCTCTATCAGAAATTCCAAATAGAGAAATTTTTCAATCAATTAATAAAATTCCATATTTTCTTCAAACAAAATAAAAAAGAATAAGAAAAAGCAAATATTAGAAAAAATAATAGGATTTGAGACACATTAATCAATAATTTGTATATAAAATGAAGGAAATTATTTTGGATAATGTCGTTATCAAAACTTATTCAATTCCTTCTATTAGCTCACACTCTCCCTATATATATCTTGTTCAAATTTGCAATCGTTAATAAAATACATTTTATGCATCCACTCAAGTTCCAATACATTTTCTTGAAGTTGTGATGGATGACACTGGATATTAATACAGTTTTATCAAATAGTAATTCATTGATTAAATTTAATTAATTAATTTTAGCTTTTTTTAGATTGAAGTTGCATGTATCCACCAATAGATGGCTCCAGATAAACTTAAAAAATGAATGAATATTATTTATAAAGGACTTTCTGCAATATAGTGAAAAAAAGTAGGAATTGACTTAATTTTTTTTTTTTTTTTTATATTACTTGTTAATAAGGTATGCACTCTTTTATGTAAGTGCACATTTACAGTATTAAAAATTAAAATATGACTACAATGCCAACCACTCTTCTCTCTATATTTATATTATGTAAACATGTCAGTATAAATGAGTGTTTATAATAAAATATTTCTTTAAAACAGTATTTTGAAAATTAATCGCATTCTTTGTTACATGTTCTAATTAATGGATGTACTTCAAATAAATGGAGGTTTTCTAATTACTGTTATTATATGCAATCGATATATATATATATATATATATATATATATATAAAACAAAATTTAAAATAAGTGTGCATCATACATGTCATTTTTGATGTATTACATGTCTTGTTTCGAAAACTATGTCTAATAAAATACTAATATATGACTGTAATAATATTTTCTATCATTTCTAATACATATTTTTATTGCAATTGTAGTATATATCAAATATTCAATAATAACAAATATTGAATAATTTAAACTAATATTTATACATAAAACAGAATTTAAAAGAAGTTAATATATGATTGTAATAATATTTTCTAATATTTCTAATACATATTTTATTACAAAATTTTTATTGCAATTATATATCAAATATTTAATAATAATAAATATTTAATAATTTAAACTAATATTTATAGATAAAACAAGATTTAAAAGAAGTTAATATAGGACTGTAATAATATTTTCTATCATTTTTAATACATATTTTTATTACTATATATTTATTGCAATTATACATCAAATATTTAATAATTTAAACTAATATTTATAGATAAAATTTAAAGGAAGTTAATATATAACTGTAATAATATTTTCTATCTTTTCTAATACATATTTTTATAACAATATGTTTATTGCAATTATATATCAAATATTTAATAATAAATATTTAAGGATTTAAACTAATATTTATAGATAAAATAAATTTTAAAGAAGTGTGTAACATACATATCATTTTTTTATGTATTACATGTCTTGTTTTGAAATACATATTTAATAAAATATTAATATATGACTAATAATATTATCTTTTTCTAATACATATTTTTTTTACAAAATTTTTATTCCAATTATATACCAAATATTAATACATAGATTAAGTGAATTAATATGATTAAAGAAGTTTAAAATAATTTTAAATATATAATAATATTCTCTATGTGTTTGCTGAAATTCCTTATAGAAAAATTCATTGAAATGCATTCTTCATTATAGATATGAAATTCATATATTTCCTATCCATTATTCATTCATAAATTCATATGAATTTAACTTGAATAAAGAAAATTAGTTTATTAACCTTTTATTTATTAAAAATGCTTTTTTCAATTATATTAGAAATAAACCTTTTAAAGATTGCTCTCTTACGTCAGCTTTAAATGAAAAAGGGAATTCAAACAATTCTAGTAAAAAAAACTAAATAATTAACAATATTTTACACACACACACAAAAAAAAAAAAAAAAAAAAACCGACAAAGAACGAATAGAATAAATGACTAGGCAATTAAAAGTTTTAAAAGCAAATCGAATACATAAAAATACTTTGTGAAATGATTTCAATTTTAAATGTATCAATAATATTTTTCTTAGTGTATACATACTTTCAGCGATAAATTTTAATTTTTTAACGTTCTCTTTTAATATTTATCAAGCTAAATATAAACTATGTTTATTCGTTTTATAAATATGTTTACATTCTTTATTAATACTTTCTCAATTCCTATTTCAGGATTTCCTTGAAATATAAATATTTTTCACTCAATTAGTTGAATTTTTCTTGAAACACTGAGGTATCAGACTACGTGCTATGACACATTTGTTTTAAATACTTTAATTGTACAATGTAAACATATCTTTGATAAAAATACTGCTCAAAACTATAAAAAAATCCAAAAAATTCGTAATTTTTTGATTAAATCTTCATATGATGACCAATTTATTATAAAATTTAATAAAAATAACAGAAAAACACAAAACAAAAATAAAAATTTATTTTAAGGATTCAAAATTTTTTTTTATGAAAATTTTTTATAAAAAAGAAAAAAGACAACATGCTACAAGCTAAGTGATATTTAAAAAAATAATAAAAATTAAAAAAAAAAAAAAAAAAAAAAAAAAACTGGTTATCGAAGATTTGTTCATAAATGATTCTGTAACTTAGCGGCTATAATGACAAGAAAATAGTTAACTAAAAAGAGGTCATGGTATTACCAAATCTACTATATGCTGTCTTTAATGTATTAAAAATATTATATCCTAAATATTTCAGAAAAATGCATCAATAATTTTTTGCAATATTATATTTTATATAAACACCTTATGACAAAAATTCAATTTAGAAAATGTACATAAAGTATTCTTTTATGTTTTTCTAAAATTATTTACAATTTAATACCTTTTAAACCACAATAATAATAATAGATAATACCTTCTTTCTTTTCATAATTAAAGCGACTTTTTTTGTTGGATACCCATAATTTCTTTTCAAGTTATTATGATTATTGAAAAATCAATGCAGTCTCTATCAAAGGCTGACTTGATGACCAATTGACTGGCACTCTGGCCTTCGGCACCACAGGCTTCAGGTTCGTATTCTATCGGTGGTATGATGTTTGTTGGGGGTTCGGAATCCACTTTAAACGGTAGGTCCCGGTCTCTTTAACCTAAATTGTGTACAAGATGACCATAGAGAGACAAACCAAACCAAACCTATCAAAGGCAACATAAACTTTAGCAATGCAAGTAACAAGATTAATTTACTATAACCATAGTATCTTCGAAAAGCTATTAAAACCATTATTATACTTTAAAAATAAGTAATTTACATAATTATAATGTTTGTATTTATATAAAATAATTTTTTTTTTTTCCTTTATTGACCGTAATACACAATTGCATAATTGGAACGTTTATTATCACTTTGTATTCTACCATGAAGATATTTACCCAATAATACTTGGTTACACAACTTCATATAAATTGATTGTATAACAGTAATATTATTTTCAAGGAGGCCAACATTTAATACTTTATATATTTTAGAATAATATATATACATATATGTATATATATAAAGAATTAAAATATTATGTAACAAGATAACTCCACAAACTGCTTAAACCTATAAGGAAAGCACTGTCCATTCTTTCAATTAATGCTATTTAAACATTAATGAACAAAACGGCAATTGTTGAAAAAATAAAATTTTGTATTTACTTCATTATTATTTTTTTTTATTAGCTATAGAAAAACTTTAAAAAAAAGAACAATTATTACAAAGAATAGAAAAATTAGAGATCAAATCTTGAATCTTTCACAAGATATGACAGGATGGACAACACATCATCACGAAAATCTTTACAAGTAGTTCCATATTAATTAAACCAAAACCGGTGACAATTTTTAGTTTCAAAATCGGGAATTCTGGACTTTAGGAATCCGTTTGTTTATTTGGCGATTTTTTTCCCTTACAATTTAAGCCAAAAATCTAAATAAACAAAATGGCTGTGATGGCATTTTTTTCACTGCACTTTGGCGATTCCATTTTTCGCTGAATATAGGCTTAGCGAAATCGGAAGCCTAAGTTAGGAAAATAAATTCGAAATCGAAACTCTAAACCAAAAAAAGCCCCTCCTCAAAAGCATCATAGCTTGGAGGAGTGTACGATGATTGATGCTCCTGTTATTATTATTTTTGCAATTTTGGCCGTTTTCATGGTTTTCGCCAAAATTCAGCAAATGATTAGAACAGCGAGGAGAGTCGCTTTCGACGACGATCATCGCCTCTTGGCGATGGCTAATTTGGCGAGAAAGTGACGGGTATCAAACATCGGAGAATCGTCATAGCTTGTTAGAACCAACTCAGACTTTTGCAGCTTTGATGCATTGATGCATAGGTTAAAATTTAGAACACTGTACCCTTAAGGAAGTTGCCAATCTTGCAAGATTGAATATTTCGCTAATGTTTTGCAAATTCCTTTAGGGTTACGATACTATAATTAGTGGAATTTGTATCACCTTTTTCCGAATAATATAATGATTATTTTATCGCTACTTTAATTGAACTTTGCAGAATTTTTGTTTATAGTAAATAAGAACAGACTAACTGCGGCATTGATTATTATGTTTACTTGGCGATTTGGCATCCTGGCGAGTCATTTGGTACAAAAGATACAGGATTACATTATATTAAATTAACTACTAATTTTTTGGAGGAGAAATTCAATGCACCAAAATGTTTATAAAAAGCATTTGGGGAATTTTTCTTATAGAATTGAATTTTGGTGCAATATTCAGAGAAAAATAATTCATTTGTTTTAATTCAATTTATTTGTTTACATTTGCAAAACATAATTTATGTTGAAAAACATGTCGAAGAAATTTTGTTTCGTTAAATGAAATTTGACAAAAAAAAATAAAATAAATAAATAAAGCAGCTTTTTTAATGTACAATGGTAAGTTTCTATAAATTAAAACATATATATAATTATAGCATAATAATAATAATTATATAAGTGATTATATAATTATTAGTAATTAATTATATAATATACATAAATTCATGCAACATCTAAAAGATCAATATTTTTAATTCTTATTTTATGAGTAATTTATATTCTTAAATTCAATTAACAAATATTCTGCCTTATCTGAATGAATTATTCTATAACAATTGGAAAATGTTGAGATAAACATATTTGTATACATAAGTAATACATTTTCTCACAAAAGACATTAGAATTTTTTTAATTAAAAACAGTGTTTTTCGAATACAGTTTTAGAAAATCACAGTTTATCAAAAGATTGAAAACAGAAAATGTGTACACAAATACAGAACATAGTTACAGAATAAAAAAATGAATGATAATAAAGGAACTTAAAATATTCATTTAAATTTGTATAACAGCCGTCCTTTGAAGCTACAAAAGTATATTTAAAATAATAGAAGGTACACACACAAAAATTTCACAATCACAATCAAATAAAATTACTTCAAAGCAAATAAAATTACTCTTGGCCCTTTAAATAATTACAAGTTTTTTTAGAGCATTTTAGTAAATGAAAAAAAAAAATTTAAGTTTGGGAAATTTAGAAATTTTAAAATTGCTTATTACCAGATTTTTTTTAATTTACCAATTTTTGCCAATTGCTAATTTTTTGGATTGTCAGAAGTTTTAACATCCTTTATTGCCATTTATTTTAAAGAAATAAAGTATTAAAAGTTTTTACATAATTTAAGAGATAAGTAAAATTATCTTAGTTTTACTAGGTTCCACCACAAAATATAGTCGCTTGAAAATGTCGGTGTTATCATTCATAAATGTTTATGTTATGAATTCACAAAACTGTTTATTTTACATATAAGAGTTTTTATATTTTTTTCTTCAGTATTAATTGCAATAGCAGACTCTTTCTATATTAAATATTAAAAAGCGAAACTATACTGTCGAAAATTATATAAAGCTTTCTTTATATACATAAATTACTTCCTGTTAGCTTAGGATTATACATTAAGAAATTGTAAATTTTCTTTGGTTCGATAATAGGCTGCTGCATATAATCAGTGAACATTCTTTTTTCCTCGGATTTATGATGAAAATTAATTCCAAAAAAATTACCACTTAAAAATGCTTTAGATTCCTGATAATAATCGAAATTTCAGTAAGACAGAAAAAAAATTTCTTTTCAAAAGCAAGGCGAGAAATTTACGAACGTAATATGCGAATATGTATACGAACGTAATAACGCGAATTACGAACGTAAGATGGCACCATATACGTCTATGCATACTGAAATCATTGATGAATTTCAATATGTATATATATGAAAATAATTTTAAATTATTTTGTGTGAATGTACTTTTATTTTAAATTATTTTGTGTGATCAACTTGAATATATGTGAAATGATGGTTAAATAGATTTTCATAAGCATAATTGATACAATACGCCAAGGAGCTAATTTCATCAAGTTCACATGAATTTAACTAAAAAGATTTTTTAAGACATAAATAATTGATTCATATTTATTAAATTTTCGACTGTTTCACAAAAAAATCCATACAAATTATCAGAATATTTTTTAATTAGATCCACTTTAAACAACTGTCGCATATATTTTTCTTTGTAATGTTTTTTTAAGATTTTTTTTTCTTTTTACAGCATTAAAATTATTTCTTGAATTTAGATGAATGTTTTGTTTATACTGTATTTCATAAAATAATTTTAATGTTCCTGTTCACGAAATTTGAATTGTTGTGATATTATACTTCATGGAATATTTTCAATTGAATTTAGTTAAATAATTATATTTCGTTTATATAATAGTTATACACGTAACTATTATTTCCGATTGTATAAAGTTTTAATTTGCCTAATATAACATTATATAACATTTAAAACTTCAACATTATTGAATGAAAAATTCTTAAAAAACTAAAAAGTGTTAGTCTAGTTATGTCTTTTATAAGTAAAAAATACCTATAGGTACAAAAAATGACATTTATAAATAAAATTATAAAAAAAAACTCCGAATGATTATGATTGACCGAATCCCCCACAGATTATAGTCAGGAAATTACAGTTAATTAAAATAAGAAATAAGAAAATTTTTACTATCGCATATCTCTTAATTTATAGGACAAGTCAGAATAACATACAATAAAACTGATAGAAATTAATTTTTATATTTTTCATGCTAGTCCGTGTGAAACTTGTGTATATATACATACGAAAGAAATTATAAGTAAGAGAATAAAAATGAATAGTTCATATATTTATTATCTTTTATATTTTCAAATACATTATAGCTGTAGTATTAATGTTTTAGTTTACTTCCTTTTTAGTAAATTTAAGAAAATACTTCTGCAGTATTGTTTGTATACCATATATTTTCACTTTAAACTTTATAGGAAAAATATTTCGTTGCCTTAGAAATTTTTCTTTTGATCTCATATAAATAAAATTTTTAAAAATAAAATATTTTCATAAATTTTAACACGAATCAATAAACATTCAACTTGAATTAATTTTTGACTTAAAATATAAGAAACAAGCATAAATCAATAACAAATTTTCATAAACAAGCATAGAAATCAATTTGCGAACTTGAAATAAATGCTATTTTACAGAAAAGATTCTTTACAAACATTAGAATAAATATGAAATATTTATTTGCAGAAAGTTGTAAACTATGTTCAATGATGATATTTTTTTACTTTGCATCAAATAAAAATATATTTTAAAATTTTGGTCTTAAAGCAAAATTTATAAAAAAGAACATAAAAACATTTAATAAATATATTTTTCAGTCCAAATAAAATCACCGGCCCTATCTGAAAATTCAAAAGAGACATTTTTTTAAAATTCAAATACTATGATGCACATTTCTTTTTAATATAAAATCAAAGGATTTAATTTATTTCATTTCCTTTTTTCCAACAATGTTCATTGCTTCTTTTCAAATGAAAATATTTGCATTTGATAGCTCTTTAAAGGGATTTTTGATGCGGTACTATTTGTTTGTATTCTAAATTCTATAAAAAACATGGACTTATTTTGAGTTAACATCAAAAGCAATATTCAGGAAATTGGGCCGTACATGAACACTGATTTTATGTTGAAATAATTTAAATTGATAAAATTAAAATAAATTAACAAATTAATAAATGTATTGAATATTTTATCATCATGCTTTATAGGGATTATATAAGAAAATATTAATAAATAATAAGAATATGATGTTTTATTAACATCAAAAGCAACATTCAGGAATTTGGGCCATACATGAGAACTGATTTTATGTTGAAAAGATTGTTGATTTTATGTTGAAAAGATTGTTGATTTTATGTTAAAGTACATAACATTGATAAAATTAAAATAAATTAACAGACTAATAAGCTTCTTGAATATTTTATTCTCATGCTTTATATGGATTATATAAGAAAATATTTATTTTTCTTAATATTTCTTTATATGCATATGCACATACACACACACATATATATATAAAAGGAATGTAAGTATAGATATTCTAATCTTGCTATTAAATAATTTCTTAGTAATTTGTTTACTTGGAAGAGTAATCTTAAAAAAATACCAGTGCTTATTAATCAAATTTTTTTTTTTCTGCATTTCTACTTTCTGTATTATTTCTTATGGGTTTTCTCCTTTATTTTTTTTCTCCTAGATGTATTTTGTTTTCCTACAAAGAATTTTTGTTGTTATACAAAAGTAATAATTGTTATCAAACCAAATCTTTCTGCACTCTACAGTGGACAAAATTAAAAGTTATGTAATAATATAACAATAAATAATTGATATATTTTCCTGGTATGCTTCACGTGCACTTTACTAGTATATTTATAACTTTTAATTATTAATATTATTTTTTAGTTGTTTAACTACATTAATCTGTTTTTATAATTATATTATTATTTTCCGTTATTTATTTGTTTAATTATTGAAATTTTATTATAATTATATTTATTTAATTATTCTTTTTTATAAATTTATGTAATATCGAAAGTACAGATAAACTTGTTAAACTTAGTAATACGTAGGCACATAATAAATTCATTTTTTATTCACATGAAGAGTTAAAAAACGCTTATATAATCTGTTTCCTTTGGAAATAATTCTTTTTACTTTCAAATCAGTATTTTTTGTGAAAATTGACCAAATATGTATAATTTTGTACATCAGTTCGTAATTATCCCTTTCTGAAATGTTTCTATATCATTTTCTATATCGTTTTCTAACATCATTTTTTTTCTCATTAAAATATAAAACATGCTTTATTTTATGAAAAATTTAATTACTCAGTTTAATTAATTCACAATGAACTCCTTAACATATATTTTTAAAGGTGCGCAGAAGATCTACCTCCCCGTGGTGCACCTGGTAACACTTTTTAGTGGCTGAAAGATCTGCAACTTGTCATTTTTGTTAGATGAATGAACTCTGTTTCGGCATGTTTTGTTGTATTCTCTGTTTTTTTTTTCGTTGTTCTTTTTATTGCTGTAACTGTTCATAATCTGCCATTGGAAATAAAAAAAAAACATATATTTTTAAACTTTGCTTCGTTAAGTATTATAACGTTTCTAATGATTTTTATCTAACATCCCATCAATTAATCATATAAAGTTTAAAAAATAAAAATTTCAGTATTTTATTTTTGATTTTATGTTCATATTTTAAATGGAAAAGTAAGTGGTATTACTGGGTGTTGTAGTTACAATTGTATCGCCGTATGTAGTATTTCAGAATACAAGGGAAATCAGCAGCAAATGGAAATAACCATGTAGATTAATGTAGCAAGCATAACGCATGCTGCAATGGATGATATAACCATGTAGCAAGCATAACGCATGCTGCAATGGATGATATAACCATGTAGCAAGCATAGCGCATGCTGCAATGGATGATATAACCATGTAGCAAGCATAACGCATGCTGCAATGGAAATAACCATATTATTCACTGAAGTGAAACCCCCATAATACTGCATCCAATCCTACAAAGGCCATCTCTTCCTTTTCCTTTCTACTGGTGGAGTACAAACTGCCTTGAGATCTGTTGATTCAATGGGAAAAGGGAAGTGTAAAGCTTCATGTCGTTTTTTTCTGTGAATACAATGCATGTAGTGCTCGGCGAGATAGAGTGTCGAACAAAGCAAGCTGTTAGCAAGCCTATAATTTGCATTGATATGGAAAATCAGTGAGGCCTCGGTAAAGATGGAAACGCACATTAATGGTGGGGTTGTAAGTGTCAATTTAACAGCTTTTTTCCCCTCACTGGTAGAAGGTACTTCCTCTCAATCGCAATTTTTTCGGGAATTTTTAATTCAAAATCTTTAAAATTGCATTAAAATGCATTAGATAATGCAGTAGACAAGATGCTATGTAAAATATATAGGATTTGAGTTGAATTATAGATCTTTTATTTGGTCATGGAATTTTTTCATTCACAAATATGTTTGATCTCTACATTTAATTCATGTGTTTTGAAAATTTAATGCAGCTTAAATTTTAGAGAAAAAATGCTCAATTTCCTAAAAATTACTTTTCTTTTTCTGTATCCTTAGTACCAAAATAAAATTACCATGTCAACCTGTTTAATTTTCTTTTCACTTTATTCAATTCCTTCTATTAGCTCGCACTCTCCCTATATATATCTTGTTCAAATTTTCAATCGTTCATAAAATACTTTTTATTCATCCACTCAAGTTCAAAAACATTTTTTTTCTGAACTTGTAGTCGATGATACTGGATGTTAATACAGTTTTTCAAATATTAATTCAGTAATTAAATTTAATTAATTAATTTTAGTTTTTTTTAGATTTAAGTTGCATGTATCTACCAATAGATGGCCCCAGATAAACTTAAAAAATGAATGAATATTATTTAGAAAGGACTTTCTGCAATATAGTGAAAAAAAAGAAGGAACTGACTTTTACTTGTTTCTAATCGGAAAATTCAGTTCACATAAGATCGCATAAACATAATTAATAAATGTGGTTGCTATTGCGGTTGCCTATAAATATTATTGGTGCTTTTGCAACAAAAAAAAGCATGTTATTTTTCAATAAAGTTTGTATTTAAAGTTATTTTATGCATATAACATGGAAAAATATTCACGATATATTTAAAAATTTACCAGTTGGAAATTTATACAATTTATTCTGAATTTTCACCTAGGGCTGAATTTCAGACAAGGTGAGAAATAAGTGTTTTTTCACCAATTTTATATCCATCGAAAACTATATAAATATTGCCATATTCTTACTATGGCAATATTTTCAATAAGAATCCATGTTTCACATTACTTAAAAGAGATGTCTTTAGGCAGTCGCGCTATTTATAGCCTTGCTTTAAAAGTGAAATGCTGAACTAAATACAAATGTAATGTTAAAAATACTCGCCAGTATTTGAGATCAATAAAATTCTGGTTGGCTGATGTTTAATTTTGTAGTCTTCGTCAGTGTAAATCCAGATTTAAAGTTCAATAATCACTTGATACTAATTTAAATATTTTTAAACATTAAACTCGTGAAGAAAGTTTATTTTCTTCTTAAATATATGCATTTATATATTAGAAAAAAATTAAATTGCTAAAATTTGATTTTCAATGTTATGCATGTTATAATGATCTTTCAAAGTTATTTTCGATTAACAAAATTAATGATTAACAAATTTTTATAAAAAATTATGTAAAGGTTCTGTAAGTATATTGTAGCCTAACTGGGAATACCTTTTTTGATACTAAACACAGAAAGTATTTTTCTTAAGTAAATTCAAGTTAACATTATTGAAATATCATGATTTATAAATATTATGATTAATTGAAATATCATGATTTATGTTAATATTTGTCAAATTGGATATGTTAGGAATATATTTAAGGTACTTATACAAAGTATTTAACACTATAAGTTCAAGAAAAATTTTTTATCTCATCAATATACATTCTTTATTCATATAAAAACTTGTAAGAAATACATGTTTTAATTTCTTAAGAAGTCATTTTTATTAGATAAAGTACCTCAAAAAATTCATTTTGTTTCATCTTATTTCGAAATGTACAATTCTGTAAGAAAATTTCTTAAGTTCATATTATTTTCTATAAACGTAGCGAAATTACTGTTTTCAGAAGACGATGTTTCGTTTTGTATAGAAGGAAACAAGACAATTAAGCCATTATGAGGCTTTGTTATTGAACATTCATTGGAAACATAGGGAACGATTACAACTTTTAGACTGCGGATTTAAAGATATAGACTGATACTCAGAATGGATGGATGACAAAAGGGAATTTAATCCCTTATCGACATTATACGAATCCTTTTGTGATAGACATTTAAGTAGTTGGTCAATTAAAATATTCTATGATACAGGTAGAAATTAATGAAAACAGAATAAATGCATGTGGAGCTACTTATTCAAATAAACTCATTCAAATGAAAGCTTAACAATTGGCTAATTTAGTTTTAGTTGATATATATTAAAGCTGATTAAAGAAAAAGGTGTTAGAAGTAATTTATGGACACTTTTCATCTTTGAAAGAATAGCATTCTAAGCAAAGTATATAAGCAAAGTATATTCAAAGTATATAAGCAAAGTATATTCAAAGTATATGGTATATGGCTTCTCCAGCTTTCTAATGAAAACTGAAATAATGGAGAAGTAAAAAATGATTAATTACTGCATTAAAGAAGACAACAGTCATCAGGTCAATGATGTTAAGCATAACATGAGACAACATTTTTTTTATGGAATTTTCGTTTTTATTTTTATAATATTATTGTAAATATATATATTTCTTATAATAATACAAAAATGTATTTTTGTTCAATGTGGAATTACCGTAACTAAAACGTGAAATTTTTTTAAGGGAATAATGTTGTGAAAATCATATTGAAAATCATTCAAATGTTAATCAAACACTTTCAATTGTTCTAACTGGAGAAAGCAAATATATATCAAAATATCTAGTGTTTTTGAGAATAAGCTGAGAAAAAAATATCAAAAATATGAGCATTTTTGTGACTAACTATATTATATCGGGGCCAGCGAGATTGTCCATACATCGCGCTCTTCCCAGTCTCAATGCTATCTTGTGATGTCATAAATCGGGGCGAACTTCTTCCAGAATAAAGACTAACATTTGTGATTTTAGAAACATCATTTAACGTTAAATATTTTTTTAACCAATTGTACCATATTATGACCCTTCCTTGAATTTTTTTATTTACAAATGTTTTTTTTTTTTTTAAATAAATATAATTTTTTTAAAAGTAGATAATATCCCCATTTAAATATTTTTTATCTTACTGTTCATAAAAATTTCTACGGAGGCGGAATTTAATTGTTTTGATTAAATAATTTATTTGCAAAAAATTATGAATACATAACCCTTATAGTTTGTATATATATTACAAAAAATATTTTCTAAATTTTTATTAATTTGTGGAGTTGAATTTATCTAGAGAAATTGTAAAAAAAATTAAAACAAAAACAAAAATAATAGTTTAATGGGGGAAAAATAAATTTCAATTCTAAAAGTTTCTTATTTGAATGCCAGCAAATTATTTAGTATAACAAGGCATTATTATTTTGCATTCCAAAACAATGAAACAACAATTTAGGATACAAAAGTACTTTAAATTTACATTTATGGCATGAAATGTTAGTTTTAGTGAAGTACTTTGGGATATCCAAAAAAATTATAGCTTAATGAATGCCAGAATATTTCCAGTCAAACACAAAGCTAAATCATTTGGTCATTATCCCTTTATCTTAATCTTATACAAATTCCTATCAAAATACTAAAGAGTTACTCTAAAAAAATTCTAACACTAAATATAAAATAGTTAATAATCTATGTTAGTTAATAATATGCAATTATGTATATAATGAATCCAAAATGCATATCAATAAATTTTCAAATTATCAAATATTTTTATCCTAAACCAAATATATAAAATGTATACAATTATATGCAAATGCAATTATATTAACACATTTTCAAACTAGCTAAAAAAACATTTTTTAAATATTATTCAAGAGTTAAAGTTGGTAATTTTCTTTTATTTGGGGTATTCATTTTATCATTTTTTTACCTTAACATAATTATTGATAAAAATATTAACTGTAAAAATTCAATAATAGAATTTCTGCTTTAACAATTCCTGCTTTAGTTGTACAAATATATTAAGTTTCAACAAAAGATATAGTATGTAACTTTTCAAAAACTAATTGTTCTAATAAAGATTTTTGATTTATACACTCTAAAAATATACTTTAGTATTTAGGGGAAATAAAACTATTAAAACTATTTTTAAGAATATTATGTAAATTTGAACAATGTCAACAACAAAGTGTGTGGGCTATTTTAAAATACCTCTGTTAATAATACTTAAAATATTCTTTAATTTCACAATTATCCGTTTCATATTCCAGATTCTTATTTTTAAACTAATAATTCGCAACATAACATGTAATTTATATTCTTATTAACTTGTCTTCGTACTAATCCTATTATGTAAATGAAACTGCTTTTTTGCTTATATTTATTTCAACATTTTTATGAATTAAATGTTTTACATAAAATATCGAGAATGCCAGATTGTTCAGAGAATTTATCTGATTTAAAAGATTCAAGATTTCAATTGATCCAAACTTTAAATCTTTTTTATCACTAATATTTTCTATTTGTTCATTCAATTTCAGATTTATTGAGAATATTTAATATTAACTATTTTCAGTACTATTACTATTTTATATTTTTAGCATGAAATCATTAAATACTGCTGTATTATAACTTTTTCATTTAGTTCCCTTTTTAAAGTAGCTATTTTTGTTTCTGAAATAGATGTTATCAAAAATATATTAAATATTATATATCGATTATTTATTATTATATTTATTAAATATTATTAAATAAATATTTTGTTTCTCAAATGAAGATGTATAAAAAAAAATTTTTTTTAATAATTTAGGGGCCTTTTTTCAACTAATTCTTTCTCATATTCATAAATATTTTTTAAAGATTGAATATTTACCAAATAAACTTATGAAAAATCATTTGAATTGGAGAAATAAAAGAGTTTGGTCTTTGGTTGTTTGTTTCCTCCAATTATTTCTAAAACATTTTATTAAGTGCACAGTGTCAAACAAAAGTAATTGTTTTCCTGACTGAACAGGATTTTAAATACATGAAATTATTATTGCATTTTAAGATATCATTATATTTCAATAAATAAATTTATATTTATTCTGCTGTTATCTAATATTAAACTAAAAAAAAATGCAATTGAATTTTTTTAAAACTCTTAGAGAGAATTTGAATACCATGCAGCAGCTTTGGTGTAACATTGGTATTAATTTCAATTATATCTTTATTTTTAGAAAACATTGATGTTATCATAAAATCTTGAAAAGTGATAACTGCATAAATAGAATCTACCAGACTAGCAATATGATCAGATTTATATGAAATGACAGTATTCATTAATATTTCATCATGTTAAGATTTTCAAACAAACAATTTTTTCATATTTTTTAAGCAAGTCAGAATATTTGTTAAAAAATTATATATGTCTATTATTGCCAAATTTATTTATTTTTATTAAAAATGATTGGATAATTATTTCAAATAAGGCCAAATTACAATATCAATAATAAAAAAGATCTTACCTTCATCAAATTGTTATCCAATGTTGTTTCATCATGTCACGATGCCACTGTCAAATGTGTATTTAAATTAAATATCTTTCAGTGGAGTCATAAAGAATGGATATTGCAAATATGCAATGTCTATGTTGTAAACGAAAACAGAATCTCATTTGCTCTATTAAGAACAACACATCAATAAACTTTGAAGCAATACAGATATAAAAAATACGCGAGGCTTAACTTTTTTCGTTAAGAATTTTTTTTACAGCATAACAATTACAAACTGAAATAATATTTAGACAACATTATTGAGTAATTAAAAGTAAAAGATAAATATACAACATAAAACGTTTATAATAATTAAATTAAAATAACGTTGCTTAGCATAGACAAGCTAAAACGCACCATGCTACAAAGAAGCGGCGATAAAGTTCTATATGAATTGAATGCCCCAGCTTATGGCGTCACATGACATTTTTATGACGTGTTTGTGGCACGTAGAAGACGAACTTTTCTCGCTGGTCCCGATTATATATGACAAAGCTTCAAATATCCTTCTACGAAAACTATTTTCTTTTATATTACTATGATTATATCAGGTTTCTTACAGTTATTGAGAATATAAAATATACAGATGCCTTGAAATTAATTTGTGTAAATATTTTCTTTAATCATCAAGAACTTTCTACATTCCTAATTTCTAAATTCCAATGTTTACTGTTTAAAAATTTATTAATACACTTCAGTGGTTTATGATAATTTATCTAACTTCTCTCCTTTATTATGTTATAAAAAGTGATTGCCGAACTTAAGTTTTTAAGCATTCGGAATTTCTTCTAAAATTACAGTGATCTGAACTTTTTCTTAAATATTTATGTATAGTGTTCTTCCAATTATTATTTGCGTATTTTTTTAAACATCAAGTCTTGATTTTCTTTATCACATTTAAGAATAATATTCTTATAAACAATGTTTCGTTAATTTAAAAAAAAATCTCATTTACCTGCCAGATATATTTTAAACACATTATTTTTTTATTGTTACTAAAATTTTTTTTAAATTATTATTCATACATATATTGTTATTCTTAAAATACTATTTTTAATTATTTAGCTTGCAAAAATTCTTATTCATTTTAAAGGATTATATATATATTTCTTTTTACTTTAAAACATATTCTGTTTTAAAGTTATGCGATGTTAATACTCAGAATTACTTATTAATAAGTTTTCCTTCAATTGTAATTTTCATATAATATTAAAATATTTTTACATATAAGAAATATTTTAAATATATTTAAATTTTATCTGTAATTTAAAAAAATAACTTTTATATATATTTTGAAAATATATATAATAATAATATATAACAATTACGTTGTATTATTTTTTAAATAAAAATACTTATTTATAACTATGAATTATTTATTTTAAATTTTTTTTCATGATTATTAATATTATTTTAGTCTTATTTATTTATCTTTAAACAAAAATATTCATAGATAATTCATTCTTCTTAAAATTTTTCTCATATCATGTCTTTAATCAAAAAAATTTTTATTCATATTCGTTTTAAATGATATTTTAATATTATTCATATGAGGTTTTAAATGATATTTTAATATTATTCATATTCGTTTTAAATGATATTTTAATATTATTCCTCTAACTTAGTCATATATAATTAAAATATTGTTTTTATCTATTATTTCTTTTTATTTATTATTTATTAATTCTTTTATACAATTAAAAATATTCACATATTGTTTATGTGATTTTAAAACAATAATAATTATTTTAATTAAAAAATATTCATATATGTTCATCTTAAAATATTTTTTTTAAATATATCTTTAATTTTAAAAAAATTATTATTATGTTATTGATTTTTCTTAAATATTATTTAAAATTTATTTAATAATTTTATTCTAAAAATTATTAATATTTATATAGTTATAAAATTTTTATATTCCTTTAATTAAAATATTCAAATACAAATTCTTCTTTAAATATTATTTTTAAATTATCCATTCATTTATTAAAAAAATATTTTTTAAATATTTTTTTTATATTAATTCTAAAAAATATTATTCAGATAACTTGCATACATTAAAAATATTATTCATATGAAATTAATTTAACTTAAACAAGAATTTTATGTATATATATATTTAATTTAAAAAATATTATTCATTTATAAGTTATATTTTAAAATATTATATTTAAGATTTTCATTCTTTAATTTAAAAAATCTTAAAAATAGAAATTATTGCTAAAATATTATTTTAAATTACTTATTTTAATTTTTAAAAATATTACTCCTATAACATCTATTCTACTTAAAATACTATTTTATATTATTATATAATCTTTTAATATAATAATAATATAAAATTACATTTTAAGAATTTTTTTTTTTAATATTTAATTCGAAATTATTCTTAAAATATTTTTTTTATTAAAGCTGTTTTAAAATAATTTTTTTAAAAATTATTTCTTTAATTTTACAAAAATCAATATTATATATAGCAGAAAAAAAAATTCTTTTTGTATGTTAAATCTTCATAATATGTATAATCTTCTAAAAATTCTTCATTAAATCTCCATAATATCTTCATATAATTAATTTCAAGTTTGAAATTTGTATATAAATATAACTTTAAATTTGTTAGTAAAGAAATTCTTCATATTACGGTGAAATTAAAATAAAGAATTAAATATTATTCGATTTTTAATGTAATTTTAGGAATTTACAACAAATTAATTTTTATATTTTTTATTTCTCTTAACTTTTTTTAAAAGTCTTTCACCTTCTTTTTATTAATTTTTAATGTAATTTTTTATTATCATTTCAGATTTTAAAATAAAATAAAATATAATAAATAAAAAATATAAGATATAACAATAGGCGGTCTTTGATAAAATCTTAGAAATTCGCTACATAAGTTGTTAAAGCTGATTGCAATAATATTGTAAGATGCTTATTAGACAATTGTGAATAATATATAGACTTCATGAACTTTATTTGTTCTACAAAGTTTAGCAACAATTTGTGGTCCCGAACATTTAAATTACACGGTAAGCAGCTTTCTTTTAATTTGGTTATTTATTTTCTGATGTGAATTTTCAAAATTAAACTATAAAAAAAGATGCCTTTACAATACCTGATCTTTTTTCATCTCTACTAACTTTAATTTCTCAGTTGTTATTTTAAAAAGTATTAATTTAGAAGTTAGCAATCAATCTTTAATAATATAAAAAATAAATGGATTCTCAGAATATGCAATGGAGATTTAATATTTTTCAGATCTTCAGACCCTCTTTTGAAATTAATTTGAAATTCCTGCATGTGATTGTTCTTTTATTGTATCAATTATAATGCAATTAACAATGAAATATTTTGGGTTTTCAGTTTTATACATTGGGCCCCACTTAACTCAACCAAGAGCCATTTCCCATTGATGCCCTAAAGAGCACCCAATAAGGAAGGATGGGTGAGGATTGGGGTGAGTTCGTTACTTATCAGAACTAAAATTAATGCCTAAGCATTTCTGCCTTTTATCCCACTTTCACATTTGAAAAACTAAAAGCCTTTCAAGTACTTAGCCAAGCTGTTTATTGCTTTCAAAATGTATATTTATCGTCTTAAACCGCATCATCGACTGACATTCAGTCAAACCGGTTCATCAGTCGAATGAACAGGAATTAAAATAAATTATTTACGTCGTCTTTTACTTTCCTGACAAAAATTTGTTTTAGATAGCTTTAGTTCTCATTTTAAATTACAATTAAATTCTGGGCACAATTTCTTAAAATTTCCTAAGTAATTAATATTATTGAACCCCATATGGCTATATATGGATCCCCAGACCATATAGGATCCCCAGATATATATTGACCACCGTAAGGCGACACAGTGCTGCTCGCAGAATGACGACATAATTTGTTATAACAGGCGGGATGAACAATTCATAGGCTGATACATAGATGGCGCTACTAGTATTAAATCCATATGATTTTTAGTTAGCCCTCACCTTCAAAAGACACGTGTATACATTTGACAGCTGTTGCACTACTAGTATGTGAGTTATAGCATTTTTAGTGAAGCAACTTTTGAGTGGTTTGAAAAAATGGATAAAAAGGAATTTCGTGTGTTAATTAAAGCATTGCTTTTTGGCGAAATACTATTGAAGCCAAGGAAAGTCAACCGTAGAGAAGTGGTTTCCTGAATTTAAAAGAGGCGAAATGAGCACCGAGGACGATGCACGCAGTGGACGCCCCAAAGAGGCTGTTACCGACGAAAACATCACAAAAGTCCACAAAATAATTTCTGATAACCGTAAAGTGAAGTGGATTGAGATAGCTGAGACCCAAAAGATATCAAAGGAACGTGTCGGACATATCATGAATGAATATTTGGATATGCGAGAACTCTGTTCAAAGTGGGTGTCGCGCGAGCTCACAATCTACCAAAAACAACAACGCATGGATGATTCTAAGCAGTGTTTGGAGCTGTTCAATCGTAATAAACCCGAATTTTTGGCATTCGACTGACCGGAACATTTAAACTTCAGTTAACTATTAAAATAATTCCGCAAAAGAAAAAAAATACGATAATTTGTATACACTGTTACAGAAGTACCATAAATTATCATTTTTAATTCACTAGGTTCTAACCGGTTCTAGGAAAAGCAACTTCTTGGTATTATTTCTAAATAGCAATCGTACGCCTACAACTTATGAATGAAAATTTTGGTTGATTAGTTATTTTTGGCATATGTCTATCGACTATTTTGACATTTTATTCTCAAAGCACCCGAGAATACTTTTCATTATTGTAAAACCCTAAACTTTTATCAGTATAATTCAAAGTGTATTTTGTAATTAACTATTACCCAGCATAGAAGACCTTTGAGAAATTATTAATAAATAACTGTTAGATGTTAAGATCTTTTGTTATGACACTCCCTACTGCATATATATATATATATATATATGTTTCATGGTATTCAGTTTCATCGCTGTAGTTAATAAACACTTCAGATCTTGAATTATTTCTCCTATTATTCTGAGGATTTTTTCTATTTTCATTATCACATATTTTAAAAATAATTGATTTTGAGATGCACAGGGAATAAACTACTTTTCAATAAATGACATTCATTACAAATTGGAGCCTTTTATTAATATGTTTATTTGACCCTCTATTCCTGTTTTAAGCTTCTTTTCAGAAATATAATGTCAAAATGTTTATATACGACTTTAAGAAATTCTTTAATAGAGTTATTTATATTCAAGATCCTAAGGGCGTATATACTGCAGTGGCGAAAGTGAAAATTATTAAAAATACACCAATTCAAAGAGTTGACGACTAAAACTATAGAGAAATATCAAAAAAGGAAAAAAATAATATATAAATGTACTCAAAAACAAGATGACAAAGAAAACTGCAAGAAAATCAGCAAAATAAAAAAATGAGATCTTATAGCCGATTTAATGAAAGAGCGCACACCTTCAGGACATAATAGGTTGCTATTTCTGCTGGTTAGATGATTGGATCCCTACCAAATGAAATTTAGCAATATTTATTTATATATCAAAGGGAAGTATTAGAAATAGATTGGCTAAAAAATATTAATATGTAAATTCGTACACGTTTCAAAATATACGAGACCTTTATAAAATTTAAACTTAGAATAAATCGAAACTAATCAATTTTTTAAGCGATAAATCGTAATTTATTTGGATATTTTTATGATATTAAGTCAACAGCAATTTCTAGTAAAACGTGTAATGATTTTCTGTAAAGCATATTATAAAAAAAAAAGATTTTATTCAATGCAATGTATACGTGATTTTATTTAAATAAAATAATATGAACTGAAAATAAAAGATTGAGATGGGGAAAAATATTTTCTTCAAGTCAGCAGTTGTCTAATTTTTTTTATCCGAATTGGACTTATTCGGACTTATCGGACTAATCGGATTATTATTATTTAATATACTTCGTTCAGCTGATCTTTGAATTATATTATTTTCAGCTCACTTTTTTTTTAAACAACAGCCTTTTTTGATAAATATTTAAATCTGATATGTCAAGATATAAAAGAAATGTTTTTATGTTGATCATGATTGGATATGTTAAATATTATTAATTATTGAAAAATTCTATTATGTTGCTTCATATTTGCTCTTCCATGCAGATTGTTAGACTTTTACAAATTTATTTCTTAGTTTATTTATTTTAATTAATTAGTTACAGAAGACAAAAAAGTTATTTGTTCTATTGATATTCGTATTTCTCAGAACTTTTTCCAATTCCCAGAATTATCATGTTTGGTATATTAGAAACAAACAACGTAATCAGGCATATTTTTTTAATGTCTGGAATTGTTGGATTCCTATAAAAAAGTGTTAGAATTTTTTGCGTAAATAAAGCAGTACATAATTGCTTCAAAGTCAAATTGCAGCATTTTAAACATTAAAGATATTTACTTACCGAAAACGTTTCTGAAAATACTGAAGAATACTTTTGTAGGGTTTCAAATGCTTAAATATTAAGAAATAAAAATGGCGTTTTCTTTGAGAATTCAGAAGAATCTCTTACTTAAAGCATTTTTTTCATTTCCTGAGAGTTGCTTTCATCTGCATAATACATGAACAACTGTCAGTACGTTAGAAGTTTATTAAATTTCTAATGTCAATTCTTAACCCGATATCACTTACTATTGAAAGGGCAGATGTGATTGAAATGCTTTAAAATCTTAAATATGCTGTTAACATGCTGCTGCATATACATAATTTGTATCTTTCTAATTTCATGAATATTTCTTGAGATTAGCAGAAATTTTTTTCAAAAATTTTTATCTGTGATGTAATTTTTTTTTTATTTATAAATTATAAAATTTTCAGAACCGACGACAATTCCGCCTTTGTTTTGCGTTTGGAAAAGATAAAAATTTATAATATAAGAATTCAAATACATTTTTCCTTGGCGTTCGTGTCGTTAGCAAATTATAGAGAAACATTAAAAAACTGTTTTTCAACAAATTCAATTTAATTATTAATAAGCAATGGTTTTCCTTTCATTTCTTTCACTTCCAGTGTATGGGGCTCTGCCCTACAAAAAATAAAAAAACAATTTTAATTTACTTCCCTGAATACAGAGACGCATTATGATGAGAATTACTTATGGATATCCTATAATCATCTGTAAATAAATACGAATTATCAGTGCCGGTTTCAGCACTACCGCATCCATCAAAGAGAAATCTAGTCAAGATTATTACTTATAACAATTTTTTAAAGACTTTACAATAGTTTTTACTTGACAGTAAAATGAATAACAAAGTTGGTTTAACCTCCGTCATCAAAACAAAATAGTCAGGAATTATAATACCTTCAAAAGAGAATTCGTAACAGGCGTGCCATACTTATTGCTGAACTTTTTTGCATAAAATTGCAATTAACAGACTCAATGTATAAAATGGTTCCAATTAAAAATGTGTAATTTGCATGGATTAGATGTATCTTTAGATTCATTTAAGAATCTTATTGTCTTTATTTATTAAATTATACTGTATGTTTTGCATTTGTTCGTAATTACACAGGAATATTTGGCAAATCAAACAGTTAACTGGCACGCAGAACCAAATAGGGCATTATAGGTAGGCCAAATAGGGTATCAAAATTTTACTTTAAAAAGACACACGAAGTCCCAACCCAATAATCTGTGAACTATAACGTATTGTACATAAAATTTTTCCATTGCCTCTATTGCAAATTACTCCATTCCTTCTATTCTCTAAAGACCTAGGGATTTACAAATTTTTTCTTACTGATTTTTGAATTACTCAGTTTATGACTGGAAATAACAATTTGCACTCCAATTTAAACAGGTTTAAACTATGTTCAACGGATCTTTGTCTTTAATCTATGTTCAACGGATGCAATGTAGATAGAATGCAGAATATAGATCGCATTCTTTTTGGACTGATTCGGGGTTGAACATCCCAAAAGTATTCTAAGACAAGAACTAACACTTCAGAAGTCAAATGGCCCCTAAACATTTGTCAGCTTGTTAAATAACCTATTTTACAGCCTTTCGTAAACTTGTAAATTCCTACTTTCGCTTAAATTTATTCTCTATCGCTCTTCTATTTTATTTCTCTTTTATAATATCATGTATCCTTTTAAGTTTACTATTGGTTTGATATTTTTAATTATTTTGTCACTAATTTGCTTAAATTGCTAACTTCTTTAAGCCTCTTATACGCAGTCGAGTCACATTAATGTGACCACCACCTATTTTCGACGTCAACGTGAAATAACCAATCACACAAGGCAGGTGGCAGCCCATTGCAGTGGAGTGTATTTAAAGAATTCCACTAAAAGCCAGAATATACAAGAGTGTACATTCTGGCTTTTGACAGGTGGTCACATTAATGTGACTGGACTGTGTAATATCTTGTGATACACGGCGATTTCTATTAAGGTTCAATAAATATAATCTTGGAAATCAATACTAGAATTCTAAATTCTAAGATTCAAATTGAAAAAAGGGTTAATAATGTAAAAAAAAAGCTTTTCCGTTGACACAAAAATACGTTTTAATTCAACTTTCGAAACGTTTCAATAACTATAGATAAAAAGAAGGGATTTCACCTTTTTACATGAGAAAGCAACTATATTTTTATGTTAAAATTAAAATTTATATCTTAATTTTTTAAATCAGAGTTATTTCCAAAACTTTGTATTTTAGACTTGCTTAGACTTGCTGACTCTGAAATAACAGGGAAAATTATATTTCAAATTATTATAGTGGAATATTTTAAGAATATATTTCAAATAAAGTCATATAAAGCAGGTGTAATTTACGTAAATTTGCTTTTTACGCTTTTTGCGCCTAAAAACAAAATATTGTCTAAAGATCTATGACTTTAGTTTAATTAAACACGTCAAAGAATTATACTATTATTAAATCTCCAATAAAAGATGGTTTTATAGTTTCTACGTCTGCATACTACATATGTAACACATTCTGTATACTACATACGTAACACGTAAATATAATAACATATACATGTACAACTATAACATATAAGTAGTAGGTCCGCCACTTCGTGTGGCGGAAGTGACGTCACAAGAAAACAGAGTGCTACCGGAAGGGACTTATTCAAGGAGCCTTTTTGGAAGACCGGGATTTTTTGGGGACATATTTTTCATGGATTATTTTACAAAATTTATTTGGTAAAGATGTTTATTTAATTTTTTTAAGTTTATCCTTCTTTTTTACAATTTTCTCTTATTTTACAAAGGATTTTTAATTTTAATTCCTATATTTGTTGCATTTTACGAAATTTATTTGTTAAGGAATTTCATTTATTTTATTCATTTGATTTTTTTTACCCAATTTTGTACAAAATTTATTTTTAATAAGAAAATTTATTTATTTATAAATTTTTTTTATCATACAGATAACTGTTTCCCTTTTACAAATACACTCATGTCCATAAATTAAGGATAATGAAGTTCAGGCAAAGAAAGAGACAGAAGCATAACAAATTTGACTTATTTGTAAAGTCTATTTATTAAACAAAAGATAAACAGCAAAAAAGATGCTATATGTTTGACAGAATTAATAAAAATTGAGATTTTTACTCCCTGGAGCAAATTTCAAAAAAGAACCTATTTACAAAAAACAGTATAACATGGTTAGTAGGATGGTTAATATGGAGCATGTCTCCCGGACGATGCAATACAGGCCTTACAACGCCTAGGCATGCTGAGTATCAAATTAACAATCTGATCTTGGGGAATATTACACCACTCATCAAGCAATGCCCTCCGAAGATCCGGTTGACAGGTGGGAGGGGGTTGACGAGCTGCAGTTCGTCTTCCAAGCATATCCCACACATGCTCTATTAGATTCAAGTCCGGTGAGTATGCTGGCCAATCCATTCGGGTGATATCCTCCAATTGAAGGCATTCGTCTACAATGTTTGCACGGTGAGGACGGGCGTTGTCATATATAAACAGAAATTCAGCACCCATAGCGCCCCGAAACAAACGTACATGTTGTTCCAGAATGACACCCCGATAGATGTGGCCTGTCATCGTTACACTCTGAACATGCAGGTCAGTTCTGGAACCAAGAATAATTCCTCCCCAAACGAGCCATCCTGCACCACCGTAACGGTGTCGCTCAATGGTGTTCTCTTCGTGGTAACGGGTACCTGACGCTCTCCATATGAAAGTACGGCGAGAATCAGACTGCAAACTAAACCTGGACTCGTCGGAAAACATCACACAAGACCACTGTTGCGGTGTCCACAATGCATGCTCTCTACTCTAGGTTAATCGCAGGCGACAGTGAGTTGCGGTAAGTGGAACACATCTGACAGGCCTACGAGCATATAGACCAATGTGCCCTAATCGTCTGTACACGGTCTGCCTTGAAACTGTCGTACCGGTAGCTGAAGAGAGCTGACGTGACAGGTCTGATGCTGTTCTCTGTCTGTTTCTTTTGGCAGTAACTGCTAAATACCGGTCCTCATTCGGCGTTGTAACTCGGGGGTGACCTGTGCTGTAACATCTACTCACATTACCATCATCTTGGAATCGTTGCCAAAGCCTGGAGATGACACTCTGGGCGGTTCCAAGTTCCTCGGATACTTCCAGCTGGGTACGCCCACATTCCAGTCGTCCGTTGATTCTACCACGTAAAAAATCATCCAAATGCTTCCTTTGGGCCATAACTATGCGGTTATTGCACTGAAAGGCTTTTAAAGCGCTTGTGAACAATTTTACTTCTTTGCCACCATTCCTTATATGCCACTCTCTTGCACTCTCGTCATTGTGACGTACTATCCGCGCCGTCTGGTGGTTTCCTGTAATTTGCATATTCTTCTTCAAGATGTGTGTGATAATTCTACAGGTGAAATTTTTATTTTAGAGTTCAATTTCTCTGTGATTCTGAATTATCCTTAATTTATTGACATGAGTGTATTATTTTATGAGGAAATGCGCGTTTTATTTATTATTTATTTATTTTGGAAAACTTATTGTTTAATTGTTTTTTTTTATTTTAGTTTGACTTTTTTAATTTTACAAAACTCACCATAAATGAATGTCAGTAACAGTAAAATTTATAGTTTATATACATGATAAAAACGAACTTTCTACAAATTTATGCAAAAAACGATAGTTACCACTTTTTTTTTTATAGAAAGGAGCAGGTATATATGAATGAGAGAAAAAGTTGGAAATATCAGGCTTTCGTGTAACTTTTGTTGATTTACAAATTTTTCAGCAGATTCATTGACAATAGGCAGTGGGGGCCCGCAATGTCTTAGAGAAGCCGTTTGCCCGTGGTGGGTGGTCGGATGTATAGAAATGCCGTTGTCCCAGGCTGATGCTGCTAGGCGTCTTAATGTGTCTCGCAGTGTGGTCCATCGTCTCTGTAATCAATTCTGTGATCACAGATTCTTCTGTGTCCAGAAGTCATATTCAAGATCGTCCACGAGCTACAACACCTGCAGAAGAACGTTTTATAGCTCTTTCGGCTCGAAGGAGAAGAAGCATTTATATGCCGAAACTTGTTGCAGATCCCTCTGTAGCATCAGGGAGAAGAATATCCGCTAGTACGGAGTGAAAGCATCTTCACAATTCAGGTTTCTATGCAATGCGACCAGTTGTGCGTGTCCCCCTCAACGGACGACAGAGAAGGGCCCGCTTATCGAGGGTAAGAAAGCACGTTTCCTGGGCCAGACAGCGATGGGATCCTGTACTCTTTACAGAAGAGCCCAGATTCACATTGGAGAGTGATTTAGAGGGAACAAAGCACCAGATACCATCAATCCAACACTGTTGAAAGATACAGTTACCGAGGTGGTGGAATAATGGTTTGGGCAGGTATCTCACTCGGTGGTCACGCTGACTTGCATGTGTTCCAGGGAGGAACTGTGACTGGTTTGAGATATTGGGATGAGATACTTGATCCATATGTCCGCCCATATGCCGGTGCAATTGGCAATTTTTTCATTCTGATGGATGATAATGTCCTACCTCACCAAGCTATAGTTGCTTAGGAATAACTTGAGGGTCTTAGTTTGGAGCGAATGGAATGGCCAGCTAGATCTCCAGACTTGAATCCGATAGAGCATCTTTCTGACTATCTTGGTAGACAGGTTTTTGCTTTAAGTCCTCCTCCAAGGCCTTTTGGAGAGCTGGGACAAAGATCACTCCGTGTCTGGTCTTCGCTTTCCATTTCGGTAACCGACATCTTAATTGACAGCATGGATAGCCGATGCCGCCAATGCATTCAAGCTGGGGTGGGCATATCCCTTATTAAAATTCATTTTTGTTATGTTTCTATGACATTTTACCATATAAAACTGTGATTATTAGGCTTTTCAACAATGGACTTTTCCAGCGAGATTGAATTTTTTTTTGTTGTAAATCATTTTTGCGTTTTTCTTATGTAAACTTCTATTTTGCAGTCAATACATAACTGTGTTGCGCACATGCGATCCAAATTTGGTGTTTCTACATTCATTCATTAGCAATTTAGGCGCAAAAAACCGATTGTTCCTTAACTTTTGGAGGCCAGTGTAATTTTATAATTACATTCTTTCTAATACAATTTATAGTTTTTTTTCTTGTGCCTTTTAACACTTTTTTATCAATTCATTTGAAATTTAAGTATACCAAAAATTTGTTTTGCATTAAGGGGTTTCTATAAACCTCTCCCATTTCTATTTAGACCTTCAAAGCTACAATTAGCTACGAAGTAGCTTTAGAGCTACAAAAAGCAGCTTCAAATTTGTATTCAACATTCACTTCATTACTCAATATTGACTACTACAAAGCACTTGCATTAAAAGATTTAACATGTAAGTTTATTAATTTTTTTAATATACATTAATTTATTAATATTTTTAATAGATATAATTCCGAAGAAATTGTTACGAATTTATATATATTTATATAATTAGTTAATAACATTAAAATGCAAAATAAATTTTTAACATAAATGTATTTTAATTCAAATAGACACGAAATTTTCTTTCAACTCACATTTTTTTTCTAATGGTGTTTCTTCCATCATATTCGATCCTATTTTGTTAACCAATATATTTTCTTGTTGATATAAAAAAAATTTTGTTAATTCGGATTAAAGTACAGAATTTTTCGAAAATTTATTATAGTTCTTTCATTATGAGAAGGTGATTCTTCCGGAAAAACATTTGCATACCATACTGCTTTTTTTTTTTTAAAGAATTTTGGTAAATATGTTTCGAAAAAAATTTATATTTTAAGAATTTATATTATATTAATTTTAATGCTGATTTTTATTATCGTTAAAAATTTTAACGTTATTATTTATTTTCGTTAAAAATAAAAACGTCTTTTCTATCGTTAAAATTAAAAACGTTTTTATTATTGTTAAATTTTAATGTTAATTTTTATTATTGTTAAAATTATATTTTAAGAATTTTTACCAAAATTCTTAAAAGTCAAATTTCAAACAATTATCATGAAAAAAAAAAAAAATTCCTTTATCCAAAAAATATTTTTTTAAATTTTAAAAATAAAAATTTCGTTAAGTCAAATTGAAAAAAATAAAAACAATTACAAAATAAATTTAGCAAAAATAATAATAACATAAAAAAAGGTAAATTCGTTCCCCAAATAAAATTTGTAAAACGAAAATAATTATCTGTATAATAAAATAAATTCGTAAAAAAATAAATAAGTGACTAAATTCCTTTATCAAAAATAAGTTTTGCATACAACTGGGTTAAAAAGTTAAATTAAGTTTAATCAAATTAATAAAAATTAATGAATTTTTTTACCAAATAATTTTTGTAAAATGCAACAAATACAGGAATTAAAATTTAAAAACATTTGTAAAATAAGTAGATTGTAAAAAAGAAATATAAGCATAAAAAAATTAAATAAACTCCTTTACAAAATCAGTTTTGTAAACTAATCAAATTAATAATAAAAAAATTAGAAAAAAGTTTCATATTCCTCCCAAAATCCTCGTCGTATAGTACAATATTCCAATGTTGCCACCGGGAAAAAAGTGTCAGAGGGAAACCCCCTCTACCTCTCACGTCTACCATCATCAGTCCCTTCAATGTTGCCACCACGCAAAATTTCTCCCACTCTTAAAAGAAGGCTCCTCACATACGTCACTTCCGGTTGCTCGCTGATTTCTTGTGACATCATTTCCGTCAGCCGACGTGATTTCCCTACTGCATGTGTGTTATAGTCTTTTATATATGTTAATAAATATATTTATGTGTTACATGTGAAGTATATATCTATACAATCATTTTTCTTTGGAGCTTTAATTTTTAATTCTTTGACGCGCTTAATTACACTAAAGCCATAGGTCTTTAGACAATATTTTGTTTTAAGGTGCAAAAAGGGTAAAATGCTAAATTTCCGTAAATTACACAATTTGCAAAAATCTACTTTTATGTAATTTTATTTGAAATAATATTCTTAAAATATTGAAATATTATAATTTGAAATATAATTTTCCCTATTATTTCAGAGCAAGTCTAAAATACAAAGTTTTGAAAATAACTCTTGATTTAAAAATTAAGGTATAAAATTTTAATTTAAATATAAAAATATAGTTGCTTTCTCAGCTAAAAAGACGAAATCTCATATTTCTGTTATCTGATGGAAAACGATTACAAATTTGATTTTAATTTTATTTTCCTTTCATAGAAAAATCTTGTTTCCATTATTTAATTTTAGTTTAGTTTGAATGGCGAAATGCAGAATCTGTCTGATTTAAAAAGTATGGATCAAATTTTAATTGAATAAAAAAATATTGTTGATCAAGTGAAATGATGAAATCCCTTATTTTTAGCTATTTGATACAAAACGATTCGAAAGTTGAATTAAAACGAATTTTTGCATCACGGAAAAGCTGTTTTTTTTACGTTATTTACACTTCTTTTAATTTGAATGGTAAAATTTAGAATTCTAGAATTGATTCCCTAGATTATTTTTATTAAAGATTATTTTTTAGATATCCTCGTGTATGACAAGGCATTATAAGCTTAAAGAGGTAAGTAATAATCAAATTAGTGACAAAACAATAAAAAACATTAAAAAAATGGTAAATGCAAAACAATATAAAAGATAAATAAAATAAAAGAGAGAAGAAATTTATGAAAAAGCAAGAATTTACAAATTTACAAAATGCCGTAATGCAGACTTATTAAAAAGTTCACCAATGTTTGTGGCTATTTTGATTTTGGAGTGTTAGTTCTTGTGTTAAAATACTTTTGGAATGTTGAACCCCGAAGCAGCCAAAAAGTATGTGATCTATATTCTGCATTTTGTCTACATTGCAGATACAAAGATCCGTGGAACATAGTTTAAACCGTCTTAAATTGGAGTGCAAATTGTCATATTCAATCTCAAACTGAGTAATTCAGAAATCAGCAAGCAAAAAAATGTAAATCCCTAGGTCTTTTAGGGAATAGAAGGAAAGTACTTCTTTGCTGTCTATAATATATTCATTTTTTTTTTCTAATGCAGATGGCAAACACTTTAGACACTTGGTCTTGGATGCCTTAAGGCAAGCGCTGCACAAACGTTACTCACTTTGCATTACCCAGGGGGCGCGTGTCACTTGAAGATAAGCCACGGAGTAACAATGCCCCCGCAACGCTCTACGATCCTATTCGACCGGGACCTACGGCTTAAAGTGGATTCCGAACCACTACAACATCCATGGCACCGCCGGAACTCGAACCAGAAACCTGTGGTACCGAGCGCCAGAGCGCTAGCCACTCGGCCATTCAGGTCCCTATAATATATTCATATATATATATATATATTCTACAATATATTCTGTCTAATATATTTCACAGCTAATTCGGTTGGTCTTCGAGTGTCCTTTTAAATTAACATTTTTATACATTAATTTTAACGCCCCATTTGGTATCGAGTGCCAGTTAGCTGTTTCATTGGCAAATATTTTTGTGCCAAATATTCCTATATATATATTTGTTATTACGTACAAATGCAAAATATAAAGTTAAATTTATTCAATAAAGTCAATAAGATTTTTAAGTGCTTCTAAAGATAATTAATCCTTGTAAATTACCCATTTTTGATTGGAACCCTTTTGTTCATTTATCCAGTCAATTGCAACTTACGCAAAGAAGTTTGACAATAGGTATGTTATGTCGATTACGACTTCTCTATGGTTCTTATAATAATTCATGATCTTTTTCATAGATGACGGGAGTCAAACCAACTTTGCTATTTATTTCACTGAATAATGCATCTCTTTATTCCTCGAAGTTGATTAAGACTGATATTTTTGGAATTGTGCAGAACCCCATACATTGGAAGCATAAGAAATAAAAGGACAACACTTTTTTTATTAATAATTAATTTAAATAATTAAATTGAATTTGTTCAAAAACAGTTTTTTTAAGATTTTGTGATACAATAGTATAGTGTAATAGCATTACAAAACTATTTTATTGTAATTTAACTTGATATTAGATAATTAGATTTTTTTTTTTTCATTTTGGAACCATGTTTAAAAGAAAATTTAATGCATTTCTAATTATATATATAATTATTTAATTAGAAATAATACAATAATACATAATTGTGATTATTAATATTAGTTGCTGTTATATATATATATATATATAATTAAAGTTTTAATTGTAAAACATGTGCTTAAAAATAAATAAACTATATATACATAAATAATATGATATAGCACATTAAATTGCTTATTACAATTGCACATTAAATTTCTCACATTATTTTGCTCAAAGAAAAATTAACAATCCAAAACCTATTAATTTATAAACTTTATATTATGCATCAACAACAAGAAATAGTATTTTAAAAATAGTAGCTAATTTAACTCATATGTTAAAATTAAATAATTATTGCAACATTTCATTCATTTTTGTAGAAAAAAAAAGATTTTTAGTACAAATATTTAAATGACAGAACGACATATTTAATATTACTATGACATTGAATTAACTAATTTTAATATAATATATTATTTATTATTATTATTTATAATGCTTTTTATGTAACAAATATTATTCATAAATTTTTCAAATGAAAACGTTACTCGGACCTGTGAATAAATTTGTTTTAATTAAATCTTTTAAATATACCAGATTATTTTAGACACATTGATAATGAAAATAAATATTACGTATACACATCACGTTATAATATACCTCAAATTGTCCATATATACCTTAAATTAACCTGCTAGTGTGCAACATAGCAATTTTATTTAATACGAAAATTAATTAAGCTAGACATATTTGATAAATAAAAATATACCAGAAAATTGGAGATAATAATGATTATAAAGATAATAGAGAAAATACAATTTAACTCTAAAAATTGCTATGTACCATAATATAACACATAAAACAAATTTCAAACAACTTTATGAAATAATTTGCTAATGGCACGAACACTGAGGACAAACGAATTTTAATTACTATATTATAAATTTTTCTTTCCAAACACAAAACAAAGGCTGAATTGTAGTTGGTTCTGGAAATTATACGGCGTATACGTGAGAAAGTGCATCACTGATAAAAGTTGTTGAGAAAACCTACTGACAATCTAAAGAAATATTCATGAAATTAGAAATAAATAAATTATGTATATCATATAACATCATATATTCATATGCATATCATCATCACAAGTCATTATCTGTGTCATAGATAGGTCATACATCATCATATAATCATATGCATATCACTATCATATATCATATAATCTATATAATAAGCAACAAGTTTAATGTTTTATACATTTCAATCATTCGTCAGAGTTTTAGTATAGGTATCCCCTGGTATCTCTCACTGATCATAATTAAATGAAACTCATAGTGATTGGCGAGTAGGAAGTAGAACATCACAATATTATCCAAACATATCAGCTAGATTTATAGCAGGTTACCTTAAATAGATGTTAATTAGATCCATTATGTGCTGCATATGGTTAATATTCATTTTTAATCAAACGTAACTGAAGTTATTGTAAGACATTTGTTTTCAAAGTAAGATCTAAAAGAGCTATTCAGCAACTTTGTAAGAATGAGGTGCATGATATTGCAGAACCTTTTCGTGAACAATCCATAAAGCTTGTTCATTGATTCAGGCATGGCTTAGTCACGGTTGTTGAAGATACTCGTCAATGGTCATTCTGGAAATGAGCTTCGAGAGTCACAGGGTAAATTGGAATATCTTTCAGTTTCGTGTATTGAGCACAATCCTAACACTAAGAAAAGTTATATTGTGCTTAACAAGCACTATTTTCTTTCACAACATGCACAGGTCTTGAAACACTAACGATCTATCTGTCAATTTTCTCCTCGTCCATTCCTTGATTCCGGCATCAGCAACATGACTTTATCACATTTATTGAAGATACTCACCAATGGTCGTCCTCCTTGAAATGAACGTCTGGAGTCACAGAGTTCACTAGAATATCCTTCAGTTCGTGAGTTGAGCACAATTCTAACACTGAAAAAGTTTGATGTTATACTGAACAATTACAATTTTTCTTTCGCAACATGCACATGTCTTGAGACACTCACGGTCTATCTGTCCATTTCCTCCTTGTCTATTCCCTGATTCCGGCATCAGTAGCATGACTTGATCACATTTATTGAAGATAATCTCCGATGATTATTCTCGTGGAAATGAGCGTCGATAGATGCAAGATTCTCCAGAATATCCAATAGTACAGAAATAGCAGTCTAATGCTGCTCAGTCCTCATGAATCTTCTTTCTTTCTGATAAGCTCCATTAAGAGGCATAACAGTTCAACACATGCACTGTGTAGGAACGTGTTTCGTGGGTTGAGCACAATCCTGGAACTGAAAAAGGTTAATGTTGTGCTGAACTATCACTATTTTTCTTTCGCAACGCGCACATGTCTTGAAGCACTCACGGTCTATCTGTCTATACCTTGATTCGGGCATCAGCAACATGACTTTATCACAGTTGTTGGAGATACTCTCCGATAGTTGTTTTCTCGTGGAAATGAGCGTTCGGGAGATAAAGGATTCCCCACAACATCCTCCTGTTCAGGAATAGCAGCCTAATGCTTCTCAAATCACATAAATCTCCTTTTTTTCTGATGATCTCAATCAGCAGACATAAGAGTTCACTGCTTGCACAGTGTAGGAACGTGTTTCGTGTGTTGAGCACAATCCTAGCACTGAAAAAGGTTGTTGTTGTACTAAACAATCACTATTTTTCGTTCTCAACACGCACATGTCTTGAAGCACTCACGGTCTATCTGTCTATACCTTGATTCGGGCATCAGCAACATGACTTTATCACAGTTGTTGGAGATACTCTCCGATAGTTGTTTTCTCGTGGAAATGACCGTTCGAGAGATAAAGGATTCACCAGAACATCCTCCTGTTCAGGAATAGCAGCCTAATGCTTCTCAATTCACAGAAATCGGCTTTCTTTCTAATGATCTCAATCAGCAGGCCTAGCAGTTCACTGCTTGCACAGTGTAGGAAAACAGTATAGGTGCACAGTGCACAGTGTAGGTGTTTCGTGTGTTGAGCACAATAGTAGCACTGAAAAATGAATGTTTATGTTGTGCTGGATGCTATTTTTCTTTCGCAAACACACACATCTTGAAAAACTCACTGTCAATCTTTCCTTCTGCAAAATTTAATAGCTTGATATATAAACTTCTTTTACTTAGATTTTGAAATTAATTTGTAAAATAAATTATTATTTGCTCACAAATAATTTTATTTTAAGAGTTTTATTGGAATAAAAAGGAATTAACAAACCAATTAAGCCGAATTAAAATTATATATCAATAAAAAATATAGAAAAATATCACATGCTTATGGAAATTAAAATGCTGATCTATTTATTATTAAAAATATATTAAATGGTTTATTTTTAAAAATTAAAAATGTATTATTAACATAAGTACTTTGTACAAATAGATAAAATAAAAATAGTAATAGCATTTTGCAAAATTTATAAATTTGAAAGTATTTTTTTTTTTTTGGTAAATGTAAAAAATGTTTATTAAATAAAATGATAATACCTATTAATTTATAAAAAAGGGGATGCTATATTAATATTCCGTCTATATTAATATAATAATATTTAAAAAGTTAAGAGTTTTCTAATAAGAAGAAGAAAAATTTGTATGTTTTCCTAAAGATTTAAAATTTAATAATCTGAAAAAACTTGTCTCGTGTTTTAGAAAAGTTATTAGTTCAAAAGAAATTGGAAGCCATTCTTTCAACCTACATTCAATTTAACTGAAAAACATATCAATTTCACCCAAAATCAGTAAATAATTATCATGTTAGTTTATTGGATCTATCAGAAAAATAATCGTGTTATAAACTATAAATCACTTTTTTGTTCTCTACCACATGTAAAACAATGCAAATTAATAGCATTTTCATTTTATTTTACAAAATTTCCTTTCTGGAAAACTGTTAATGAGGTTTTGATAAAAATGGCCCTTTTATGTTTGACATTTTTATTGCTTCCTAACAAAATGGCTTTTCAATTCATTTCCCTATTTACTGGCCTGAGACAATTTTAATTAAAGAGAATAAAGAGTTTTTTACAATAGTTTTAATATTATTTCCAAGATTTTACACCTTAACTTATATCGATTCAATTATATTCTGATTTAGGATGGTTTAATTTTTATCTGTAGGAATTATGATGTGCTTCTTTAGTTCTCGCACCGTTAAAATTATTCAGATAATGGGTTTCGTCCCAAATCTCTGTGTAGTTACTTCTGGTCAAGAAAAGAAACCGATATTTTAAGAAATAATAATAAGAAAATAATAAGAAAAATAGCCTTTCCTTGAAGATTAGAAATTGATATATAAAATAATTATAATCATTCAAAATCATAAAAATACGAACATTTATAAAATATTAAAATAAAAATAAACATTTATAAATTTAGCAAGAAAGATGAAGAAATAGGAAATTAAGTGTTACTTTGAATTTCATTTTTCTCTGCAATATTAGTAAAGATACTAGATATATAAAACAAAACTATAATGGATCTAATCCAGAACCGTCTTAGAGGTGACATTGAGATGCCTTAAGTTCCCAAGTGAAATTTAAAAAGAGTCCCCATAAATTTTTAGTTATTTATTTATTTATTCTACTCCTTCAATGGTGCAACAATCCCATGGTGTGACCAACGCCGTTTGCCTACTGGCAAATTCCGAAACAGAAGTTTTCTTTTTAGGGATAGAGTTGTCAGCCCTACGGTCTATAGCAATATTGGACTGGGGTCTGCAGTTACCTTAAATTACGATCTAAGTGAATTCCGAACTACGACAAGCATCCATGGCATCGCCGGTAATTGAGCCCGAAGTCTGTGGCACCGCTCTAGATCGGTAGTCACTCGCCCATCAGGCCTCATTTATTCTGCTGTTGTACATTATCTCATACAAAGAAACTTTAACTACAAATGTATTATATAACCTTCATGTAGGGAGACTGTAATAAATTTCCTACTGAAACCATTCAGTATTATGAAGTTGGCTTCCAAATCTAAAAAGAGCCGTCCCCCCCTCAATGAGTGAGTGTTCAAAGATACAGTATAAGGAGGCAATGTACTGATTAGTGTTTTATTCAAACGTATTTGCATTAAATTAATATAGAAAATTTACTAACTAAAAAACATTTTCATAATATATTTATAAGATTCAATTAAACACAAAAATACCTTGCAATGTTTCTTATGTTATAATTGAACTAATAATATTTTGTTTGCATGATAACATATAAAACATTAAAATTTAGTTACAATTTTACAATTGTGTTTTACTTGTCTTAAAACTACTTAACAACAAAATTAAAAGAAAAAATAAATAAATAAGAAAATATATGCAATGAAACAAGAAATATATTCTGGAAAAAAAAGAGCGATCTAAAATGAAAAATTTTATTAAATTAAATGTTAGAATTAAAATTCATAATAAAATTAAATTAATATATAAAATTTATTTAACTAACAAGAAACATTTTTGATATATTTATAGGATTCAATTAATCACAAACAATACCATTTAACTTTATGTCAATATTAAATTAATAATACTTTGTTTGTATAGTATTCTAGAAAACAATAAAATTTGGTTACAATTTACAATTTTAAGACAAGTAAAACACTTAACAACTGAATTATATTAATATTAAATATATGCGATGAAACAAGAAATTTATTCTGGAAAAAAGGGCGAATTAAAATAAAAATATTTTTATTCAATTAAATGTTAGAATTAAAATTCATAATAAAATTAAACTAATATAGAAAATTTTACTTACCAAGGCAAGAAAACTTCAATGATCTCATTTTCTTGATTCTTGATTTTTTTTATATTGAACACATAACTAATAATATTTATTAGTTATAATTCGTAGAAGTTTGAGAAAATTATTATCGAGAAATTTTGGTTTATTCACAATATGAGGAATACATTAATAAAAACATAATAGCAAAATGATAAAAAATTAACATTTCACATTTTGTATATAAAACACGATCTAAAATTTTAATATTGCTATTATAATATTTACAAAACAAAAAGAAAAATTTAAAAAAAAAGAGTGAATTGATCAAAACAATGTTAGCCAGTTAATTTTCAATTGTAAGGCATGATTTTAATATGTAGTAGAAAATTTTAAGTACTAATTATCGCTAACAAAATTTATAAAATTGTTATAAAAACTATGATGAACAAACAAATAGACTTTCAGAATATTTACTCTTAAAAATCTGAAATCTTCAAAATATGCCTATGGACGTTGTATTCATTCTTCATTCAATATGCTTACTATAAGACATATCATTTAATTTTTTATTGTGAAGCATTATAGGGTTTCAATTATTATATATAGCATGATTCATAGCATATTCACATTTAGTACGGACCATACATTGATTCCATTTAATCTATTTATTATGAGACATGGCATATTCTCATTTAATCTATTATACTGTAGTATAATCTATTATACTGTTATATCACTTATATATATATACTGTTATAAGTGCAGTATGCAGCACATTTTCTCAATTTTAAAATCATGTATAACTTTTTAAATAGCACCATAACTCCATCTTAATATGAATAAAAAGAGTGTGCTACGGTGTACGGTGTATATAATTTTATTTGCAATAAATAAATAAATAAATTTAAATTAAATAAATAAATTAAAATAAAAAAAGGAAAAATTCAGAAACAAAATCATTCGTCTGAAATACTATGCAAACTTAATTAATGAAAAGAACATTTTATAATCATAATAATTATTCTTTAATATAAAACATATATTATGTAGAATTTTTAATGTATTGATATCTATACAAACAGCAGGAACAACAAAAGCCATTGTAGGCGAAGTTAAAAATATATAAATATTATTAAAATAACGAAAAGAAAATAAAAAAAAATGTTTTAAGAAAATAATACAAAATTATAATCGTCTCATTCAAAAAATTTCCTGTTCGAAATATTTTTATACGAAAATCATATATTTACCTAGAAAATCATAAATTAGCTTTAGCAAATACATTTATTGTTCTCTGTATAAAAATGAAAATTTATTTTAATATAAAAGTACAATTAGATCAAATCAAAAATAAAATAATAAATACAATATAATTAATTAAACAGTTAATAAAATAAATTAATTAATGGATAAAATAAAAGTACAATCAGAGCAAATCGAAAATAAAATCATGGAAACAATATATAAAAATTAATTAAATTGCAAATATTTTTAAATTGTATTTTTTTCCTTTTCTATTTATTTAATAGTAAACTAATATAAATTAATGAATAAAATAAAAGTAGAATTAGATCAACTCAAAAATAAAATAATGAAAACAATACATTAAAATGATTAAATTGAAGATATTTTTAATTGATTTTTCAAATCAAAAAATAAAATAAATTGAAAACATTATAATATAAAATAAACAATTAGATTCAAAAATAAAATAATGAAAACAATATATTAAAATTAATTAAATTGAAGATATTTTTTAATTGAATTCTTTTTTTGAATTTAATAATAATAAACTAATATAAATCATTGAATAAATTAACTAATGAATAAAATAAAAGTACAATTAGATCAAATCAAAAATAAAATAATGAAAACAATAGATTAAAATTAACATTGAAGATATTTTTTTTAAATTGGATATTTTTCTTTTTCTTTTTATTTAATAATAAACTAATATAAATTAATGAATAAAATAAAAGTACAACTAGATCAAATCAAAGATAAAGTAATGAGAACATTATATTAAAATTATTAAATTGAAGATATTTTTTTAATTGGATTTTTTTCTTTTGCCTTTTTATTCAATATTAAACTAATATAAATTAATGAATAAAGTAAAAGTACAATTAGAACAAATAAAAAAAAATAATGAAAACAATACATTAAAATTATTAAGTTGAAGATATTTTTTAAATTGGAAGTTTTTTATATTTTTCTTATTATTTAATAATAAACTAATATAAATTAATAAATTAATTAATTAATTAATAAAATAAAAGTACAATTAGATCAAATCAAAAACAAAATCATGAAAACAATGCATTAAAATTAATTAAACTCATAATATTTTTTTAAATTGGACTTTTTTCTTTCGTTTTTTTATTTAATAATAAACTAATATAAATTAATGAATAAATTAATTAATGAATATAATAAAAGTACAATTTGAAGTAATAAAAAATAAAATAATGAAACAAAATATTAAAAATTAATAAATTGAAAAAAATGTTAATTGGATAATTTTTTTATTTTTTTTATTTAATAATAAACTAATATAAATTAATAAACATTACTTATAGATGTACATACTTATCGGTTTTATATAAAATATATTTTTAAAAAATAAATTTTACCAAATTTCAACCAACAAAGAACTAAATCACTAATTACTGCATAACTTAAATTAAATTATACATGACTCACTGTGCTTATAAGCGAAAAACAGAACGCGCTCTTGATCGTATCCTGCTTAAAAACCTTCTTATTCTGGATCTCCATCCTCTGGCATTTCTGCTGCGTTCCGAGCTGTGGGAATATTCACAAACATCTCTATTCCTGAAATGTCTATCTAATCGTTCCAGTCCAAGACGCGCTGTGATAGCGTATAAATCCTCAGTTCGTTGAGTTCGGTGAAGTACAGCCCTCTCTCTATTTAACCTCAACGAGTCGTGACTTACAACACCCACATCCCGGTGTTGTTCTTGCATAAAAGTCGGGCCCCTATCCGGTTGGTTGCTGACCACTAACGGTCGTTGATGAATGGTCGTTGTTGGCACGTTTTCTCTTATGGGGTACGGAAGCATTACGGGATAAAAATCCGCGCTTTCATAATCTGAATCACTTTTATCTGACATATTGTTATAGAATCTCGGTGTTTTTAACTATAAATAGTTATATCAGGGATAAGACCTCTCTTTTAATTTCTTCTAACAGCTGTTTAGTATCAAATAAACAGTAAAAGATACGTCTGTCAAGAACAAAAATACATTGGCTGCCGTATACTACAAGAGCTTTGTTTACTTCACCAGCTAAAAGTTAAACAACGGAAATATGTCGACTAAGACTACCAGTTATTTTGAATTTGATTTCAGATCTCAATACTAATAAAAGTATTTACGGAAAAAAAAAGAATAATTTAATTAACTAAAAATGGTAATAAAATACTTTATTATTGGAGTAAAATATTGTTTATTCTTCTTAATGTTAAAAATTAAGAAACTGTTAAGAAGAAAAGAATTAATTTAATATAAATTTTAATAAATCATAATGATACTTTAAGAAAAAAAATATTATAAGCGAAAACAAACAGGTCTTACTTTCGTTAGGACAAATATGTCTCCATAAAAAATCCTTTTCACCTTTAGAAAAAGTTTTCTAGAATCATTTTAATTCCTTTCACGATGATAATTTTCTCAGGTTTAATACATAAATCAATTGAAAACTTATGATCTTGTTTTATTCAGTATTCCTGCATTATCGAAGACAATTGAAACTTCCGAGAATTACATGACTAATTCCGGACGTCTCTTTCGCTTAAAATTTCAATGGTTTCTGAGCTCTTTAAACGAAAAGTTGGTATTTACTGCGCATCCGACAAAATGACGTCACATGAGGTTCGGTTTTCTGGCAAAGCAGTGCTTTTAACTTTCTTCCCAGATTTTATCTGAAGCAAATAATTAATTCCATTTTAATTCAATTCGAAATACAAAGGAATCGGTATTTCAATTTTTTTTTCTTAGGAGCTCGTAAATCCCCTGTATCGTAATTGTCCCTGAGTGATAAACGGATTTTAGTTTTCTAGAAGTGTATTGAAATTTTGAATTTCCCGATGTAGGATTTAGTAAATTGGGACTGAAAGCAGATTGACTAGCGCTCTGGTGATGCCACAGGTTTTGGGTTCGAGTTTCGGCGGTGCTATGGATGATTATAGAGGATGATATTGGATTCCATGGGTGTTTCTAGTGAAATATTTTCCGAAATATCCATAATTCTAGTTCTTTTAGGTTGGTATTGAACAAAATGCAGATAAACAAATAGTTTTTCGCAAATGATAGATTGTTTTCTAAACTTCATTAAAAATAGCCAATAAAAGAATAACTCCCCAACATCGGAATCCACTTTCAGCTGTACGTCCTGGTCTAATATGGTTATAGAACGTTGGGCGTAGTGCTGACAACTCTACTCAGTAAACAGAAAACATCTCTAGAAATCTGCCAGCAGGCAGAAAGCCTTGGCCCACCATGGTGCTGTTGCGCCACTGATGACGATGATGATAATGAAGGTTTAGTAAATAAAAAATAAATTACTTATATATTGGAGTGTATCTCAAAATGTAATTTAAATTTATTCATTTACATAAAAAGCAGATATTAATTTGATAAGCATACTTTAAACATGTAATTTTCAGAACAATTTGAGTGATAAATATAATATTTCCGGAATCTCAAAAACTTCAGTTTCTTTAGTCGATTTTAAACAAAATTCAGAAAAAAAAAGAGTTTTTCGCAAATGATAGATTTTTTTCTAAATTTCTTCAAAATATAGTAAACTTCAAAATTTAAGCAATGTTTCTTTTATATAAATATACTGCATAGTACAAATTTCAAAAAATTATTTTTTTATCTTTTTGATTGCCATGAATTTTTAAGTTTTATCATTATTAAAAAAAATTGCATTCTTTAAAGGTAATTCTAAATCAATCACAATGTTTAACAGCTACGATTGATAAATACAGAAGGCTTTACGATCCTTTTACGAACATTTTAAACTTATTATTTTACCATGTAGTATCCAAAATTCAGGCAAAAAATGAAATTATTGCATTACATTTGCTGTAATCAAAGCAACTTATGTATGATACGGGCTTTTAAAGGAGTGGGATGGTTGTAGTCTCTATTGCAAAAGTTTAAATAAATTAAATCTGGTCAATAATTTCCGTTTTTATCACCCCTTGTTTCTAAAATAGGAGATAACGAATGCCAGCGGGTACGAATCTGTACGAGGATATTGTATTGGTGGATTGAGGATCAAATTTGAAAATTGGATTGGAGGATTGAGGAAGTCGATTTGAGTATTTGACTAGTGGATTAAAGGGGTGGATTTGATTGGTGGATTAAAGAGGTGGACTTGAGGATTTGATTGATGGAATGAGGAGTGGATTTGAAGATTGGATTGGAGGATTGAGGATTTGACTTGTGGATTAAAGAGGTGGATTTGATTGGTGGACTAAAGAGGTGGATTAGATGCTTTGATTGGTGGATTGATGAGCGGATTTAAAGATTGAAGTGGATGATTGAGGAAGTGGATTTGAAGATTTGATTGGTAGTTTTGAGGATTTGATTGGTGGACTGAAGATATGGTTTTAAGGATTCGATTAGCAGATTGAGGAGTTGGATTTAATTGATGAATTGAGGAGCTGATTTGAGGATTTGATTGGTAGACTGAAGAGATGGAATTGAGGATGATTAATGGATTGAAAAGCTGGACTTGAGGATTCGATTGGTAGACTGAGGAGATAACTAACTTAACATAAGTCACCCTGCCAGTGCTCGTTTCAATATGCCGTGGAACGAGCTCCAACCTTATTGAAATTAACATAATTTTTTTCATGATGAAGTTGAATCTTTTTAAATTGACTAATATATCATCACATAAAGCTTATTTTATGTGATTTATAAAGCCTTAATAATAAATTAATGCTTATATTATTAATGTTATTTATACTGAATAATAAAAAATACTTTTATAATATATGTTTGAGCAGAATATCTTTGAAATCGTACATTGGACTTCCCTATAAAAATTATATGTAAAGCTATTATTTATTTAATATCTTATGATTTTAGATATATTTGTTGATGGTAATTTAATATAAATGACAAATATCTAAAAACAAAGTGAAGAAAGAAGTCATTCATCATTTCGGTTTCAATATTTCTTTATGAAATTATATTTATAATACATCTTCTTAATTGAAAGAAATTTGTTTGTTTTTCAACTATTTAAATTTGGAACCATACCATTTCAAATTATAACTGTTGTTATTCTCCGTGACTTGTTTGATATTTGGAAACAACAATAAACTATTTTAATCACAACATTAAATAATAAAATACCGCATTTAAGAGCATAAAAAATAGGTTAAATTTATTCAAAACACCGAATCAAACTATTATTCTAATTAATAAAGTAATGAATTAAAAAAACATTATTTAAAACTTCATTATCATTATTATTATGAACAAAGAGATTATTAAAAATTAAAAAAAAATATTTATTTTAAAAGACATAATTTTTTAAAAATTTATAAAAAAAAAAAAAAAGAGTTCAAATAAAAAATAAAATATTTTAAACAATTATTAAAATTACTTCTTTAATTAAAAACGATATCATATTTATGTTTTATCATTTGGAGAAAATTATAATTACGATAGTTAAAATCAAAAAGGTTTTCCTTACTAATATAGAGAAATTTAAATAAATGAATAGAGGATATACGGAATTCTCCAATGAAAATTTTTATATCTGATAAAAATAACCTGGATTGATTAAAAAATAAAAACGAGTGGTGATTTTAAAATACACAGGTATATAGTAATGAACGTCGTTAATCAGTCGTAATGAAAGTCGTTAAAATTGTTTCTCAACTATTTTTCAGACAGTGGCGCTCAGGAAAAAGCGTATTTGATTTTATGCTCAATATTTTCTTTGTTTTTTAAATTTAATTATCATAAATTTTTAGTAATTGCTTCAATATCTTAAAATTAAGAACTATTCAACAATTTAAAATAATTTCTTTCATTATTATCGGTTCTAAAGTTTCCCAAAATAACTTCTCTAAAAATATATTTTCTCATTATTCATTTGTATTAATTACTACATGCAAAACTTTTTACATTTTTATGAATTTAATGGCTTAGTAAAAATCATTCATTTATATAAATTTAAATTTAAAATATTTTTTTTTATAATTATTGATTGTCAAATTTCGTTTTTATTGAAATAAAATATTACAATTGGTGATATTTCATAAAAAATTTACCAACTGTACCATTACCATGTATTATTATATAAAATTTACCACAGTTTTTCTAAATTCTCTTATATTTTGGAAAACAGGATGTATTTGATAACGAATGGTATTTGTGCGTACACAGGATTTTTGTTATTGGCAGGTATTCGAATCATTCGTATTCAAGTCAATTTTAATAATATATGATTACAGATTTAACCATTGCTATTTTCTCTTATTAATATTCGAACCAAACGATTCATCAAATAGATTCTAATCGAGCCTCTCTTATTATTATTACATAAAGACTTTCTGATTGATTTACTAGCAACAGAAATGAATCATGTCTTTGAATGTCTATCACTCAGCAATTCAAATTTATACCATTAAGTCTTTTAAAGAAATTCAAGCAATGCAATTGCAATTTCTATTTAATAGCAAATATTTAACACGTCTTGTTCTAGTACATAACTCGCTTTTTCTAGCCATCACAGCACAAATTGGCGTTTAACTTTGAAATTGAGTTAAAATGGTTTATCAAAAATCATTCATTTACTTAAATTTAAATTACAAATATTTTTTTTTTAATAATTGATTGCCAAATTTTGTTTTTATTGAAATAAAATTTTACAATTTAATGATTATAAATCGATGAATAGTAAAATATGAGTTATAAAAAAAAAATCACAATTTTTCTAAAATGTCTTTATATTTTGGAAAACAGGATGTATTTGATAACGAATGGTATTTGTGCATACACATGACTTTTATTATTGGCAAGTATTCAAATCATTCGTATTCAAGTCCTCTTTATAGATGTAATCACTGCTATTTTCTCTTATTAATATTCGAACTAGACGATTCATCAAATAGATTCGAATCGACCATCTCTAATTATTATTATTGCATAAAGACTTTCTGATTGATTTACTAGCAACAGAAATGAACCATGCCTTTGAATGGCTCACATTCGGTTTTATTCTATCACCCACTCATCCAAATTTTCCCCGTTAAGTCTATTAGAGGAATTCAAGCAATATAATGGCATATTCCATTTAATAGCATATATTTGACGCATTTTGTTCTACATAATTCGTTTTTTTTTCAGTCATCACAGCACAAATCGGCGTCTAACTTTGCAAATAACTTAAAATAGTTTGGTAAAAATCAATCATGTATATAAATTGAAATTTGAAATATATATATATTTTTTATAATTGATTACCAATTTCGTTTTTATTGAAATAAAATATTAAAATCCAAGTTTTCCTAAATTTATTTTATATTTTGGTAAACAGCCTGTATTAATAGCGAAGGGTATTTTGTACATGCAAATTATTTTTATTAGTGATAAGTATTCGAATCATTCGTATTCATATCCTCTTTAATAAACTGTATGGTCATAGATTTAACTACCGCTATTGTATAATATTCGAACGATATTATTCATCAAATAGATTCGAACCGACCATCTCTAATTAAGATTGAATAAAGAGTTTCTGATTGGTTTGCTAGCAATAGAGATGTATGTTATCTTTGAAAGGCTATCAATCGGTTTATTCTCGTATATTCAATTTTACACCATTAAATCCTTTAAAGGAATTCAAGCAATGTAATGGGAAATTCCATTTAATAGCAAATATTTAACAATTCTAGTTCTACATTACTTCAGAGTTTCTGTTTGGTTTACTAACAACGAAATGAAGTATATCTTTGAAAAGTTTTCAATTAAGGTTTACCTTTTCACCCACTTATTCGAATTTACATTCATTCACAGCTTGAAAAGGAAGCAATGTAGTTATTTATACTTGCTATTAATTCCATTTAATAACTAATATTTAGCATATCTTGTTAACACAACTTTCTGGTTTTTTTTTTTTTTTTTTTTTTTTTTATCTATCGGTGCAAAAATTGACGTTTACATTTGCAAATGAGTTTAAAAACACAAGTTAATATATAAAAAAAATGTAATTCAATTCCTACTTTTTTTCTTCACTATATTGCTAAAAATCCTTTATAAATAAAGTTGAAATTTTCCTCTTACATCTGGAGCCCACTATTGGTAGATGCATACAACTTAAATCTAAAAAAAAACCTAAAATTAATTAATTAAATTTAATTAATTAATTAATATCAAGAAAAACTGTATTAATATCAAATGTCATCCACTACAAGTTTCAAAAAATGTATTTTTACTTGAGTGGATGAATAAAAAGTATTTTATGAACGATTGAAAATTTGAACAAGGTATAAATAGGGAGAATGTGAACTAATAGTAGGAATTGAGTAATTTCAAATTTCGTTTTCTATGTTACGTTATAATATTCGGTTTTCGATTTTAATAATTTTCGAAGTTGCGTTATTATATAAGTTTTCGGTTTTAATGACCGAAATATTCGGTTTTCGGTTAATTCGGTTTTCCATATTGCGTTAGAATATTTATTTTAGCAAAAGATATCTGTCGCCAGAAAAAATAAGTGATGTAATATCACTCTGATCAAGTGATGTAATATCTTTTAGGTGAAAATCAGCATTGATTTTTTCAGAAAAGGATATTCAAATGCATGCAACTTTTATTAAAATGATGTAAAGCTATCTCATTGAAAAAAATGTTAATACCCAATTTATCAAGTCCGTTTTTAAACTATCAATTTGATATTAAGCATTTGAGTAGATAAAATAAGCGTCATTGGATTACCGAATTAATTAAAGGATATGACATATAGAAAACAGAAACTCTTTTCTCAACAATTTGAAATTCACTCTCACTTAGTCTCAGTTTTCAGTCATAGTTATCTCACAAGTGTCTTAAAAAAGACGAAAGATTTTCAAAAATAAATGGAAAAAAAAAAATGTTAAGGTAAAAAATAGTTCTTTCGGCAATTGTATTTCACAAAATATAACTTTATTCTTGTAAAATAATATTCTTGAACCTTATTCTACGTTTTTAAGATATCAATTTAGTAAAAAATATTCCTTCAAGGGTGATATTTTTAAATTTCACTTGAATGCACTCTTAGGTAATTCTCCTCACTTATTTAACTTTCCTCACTACTTGTGAATTTCGTGTTCAATGGAAATACTATTTTAAGAATCCTTTACTGAGTTCCACATTTTTATTTAATTTATTTTACCTTGTATCTTTTATTCACAGTACAGGAAATGCATTTTATGATAAATCAATTTATTTACTTTTCGAGTGCACTTAATTTTAAGTCATAGGCGTAAATAAATAGGATATATTTCACGTCTTCTACCATATATTTTTTTTAAAGATTTAATAAAATATTTTAATATTTGAAAAAATTAATAGCATTTAAGGTAAAATAAATTAAATAAAAATGTGATTTTTTTTCTCCCGGATTGAATATAGAGCCTATCTTTAGGCCTCGCAGCACTCCGAAATCTTTCGTCTCAACAATGGAATAATTAGATTTATCTTCTTGCTTTGACAGTTTGAGTAAAATATGTTCTGGCACAAAACATCGGTAGTTTCATGCAGTCTTTGAAAGCCCCGCTGAAGCATAAATAGAAATCTGAGGAAAAATAATCAACAGCAAGTTCTGTAAAATTCAAAAATTACTTTAGAATCTGTGAATTTTCCTGGAACTATTCCTCTCCTGGAGATATTGAACAGAAGGGATGCATTATCACTTTTTTTGAAATATATTTAAAATATAAATGGACATCTAAAAGCAAAAAAAAAAAAAATAAATAAATAAATAAATAAAAATATATTGAATGTTTGCATGAATAAACATTTTAAATTCATTCCAAAATATGTTTATCTTCTTACAGAGAACCTTATTCTACGGTTGCAGATTAAGGGAAAAAAAATATTTCAGAAAAACTTCTTTTGTGATATTTTTCTTTCTTGTATTTATATCTGTAGAGGAGGTGGTAGGTATTCGATGACAGCATGCCATCTTTCATTGAAAGAATAATGAATAAAAATTTTTTCTAAATGCTATTCAAATTTTTAACGAAGAACTATTCAACGAAATAAATAACAAGTACATGAAATTGAAATAAAATATATTTCTGTACTCATCACACTAATTCAAGTTAATACAATATAGTTGTTAGTATAAGTTAGTTTGATTTAGTTTATGTTCGTAAACAAGATTTGCCCTTGCGATTTATCAAGTTTTAACATAAAATGTAAATCTAAAGAAAGAGATAAAAAAAAAGTTTTATTTAATTTAGTTAAAATTCTTACTTTGATATATTTGATAACAGTTATCTGAAATAAACGAAACAATCTTCTTGCTTCTCTTTGAGATCGGAGGCCTCATCATTTTATTCAGTTATTCAGCTGTTAAAACAAGATTTGTATGGAGGGTGTCGCTGTTTTGCTTTTGTACCATTTAAAGCAAGAGAGGCGGAATTTCAGTGAACTATAAATGGAAGTAGTAGCAGTATGATGCAGAAAACAACTTGAAATATCCAAGCTTTTTTCTAGAAAACATGAATGCAAAGCAGCATTACACGATTCTAACATTTTTACATAATATCAGTACAGAAGTGTAGCAAAGCGTAGATTTTGAGTTTCCTTATTTAGAATTTTAGATAAAAATTAAATTCACATTTATATACTAGAAAAATTATATTTTTTAAACTTTCACTAAGAGATACTTATTACTTTTTATTTACTGCTTGATACTTTTTTATATAATTTATATAAAAAATGTATCTTTCAGTAAATTTTACACTTCGTTTATTTTCTTTGATCATCTTAAGTGTAAAATAATCCTTATTCATCAAAGAGATTCGCTATTGTTCTAATAGTAAAGTACAGAAAAAAACAGGTTTTTTTTAAAAAACTATTTGCAATAATTTATTAACATATAAGTATGAATTTCAAATTTTATTTAGTTTTTCATTTTAATACCTTTTTGTGAATTTAGTACGAATTTTACCAAGTTGTATAATTTAACCCTGAAGAGGTTTTACTTTTAAAATTATCGCAATTAATGCATAATGATGTCAAATTTTAATATTATTAAGGAATAATTCGTATATATAGCTGCTTATGATCTTTTCATAAGAATAAGCTTGATATAGTTAATTTTGCATATTAAAATGAATTCCGAATATTTTATAGGATTCAAAATAAATAATACTATCTAAATTATTTTATTGGATTCCTTTTAAGTCGTACGTCTTAAATCTAATGTGATTGTAGAGCGTTGGGCGTAGGGCTTAAAACCCTATCCCGTAAAAGAAAACATCTACTGTCTCGAAATCTGCCAGTATGCAGACGTCCATGGTCCAGCATGGGCTGTAGTGCCAGGGATGCCAGGCAGTTAGTTTTAATAAGAGTCTTCGGTTTTTTAAGAATTGCTACCTTAAATTGTGCTTTTTTTTCTTGTTAACAAAAGCTTTAAAAAATATGATACTTTCTTTTATAGATCTTTTATATGATAAACACAGAGTATTTTGTATATCCAAAATTCTCTGTGTTTATCATTTTTACTTGATTGATTAGTAGATTTTCTATTTTATTCTTTTATCGTATATTGAATGCGTGTGTTTGAGGCTCATGCCAATTATGTATGTCAAATAGTACAAAGACACTTTTGCAAGGTGTACTATCATATGTATTTAAACCAATTATGTATTGCCGTCAAATATTATGTTACTTTTTACACTTGGATTGCAATTTCAGAATAAATAGTTTTAAAAATTATCCTTTATCGCATCTCCTAATTATTAAAACTTCTCTGAAAAAGGGAATATCCTATTTTTAGTTCTTCATAGAAAGTAAGCTTGTAATACTTCAATTTATTATACTTTCTTTTCTTTTCAACTAAAGTTCCCTGGAATTCTATAATTATCCTATAAATGCAAATAATCTGGATAAAGGAAAAAAACAATAGGTAATATAATATTGCTAAAAGTTAACGTAATAGTTAAGCGTCTCCTAAATTACTTACCTTTACCTTTCAATTACTTAATTGAAGAAAAATTTGCTTGATCCATTAACTAAAACGCATTAAGTATCATGTTCTCATAAGTTATCTGATATACATCGAAATAACGAATATCAAAAAGGGAAATAACTTTATAATCAATATCTGCATTATATAATCACTTAATTTCCAAAATTTCCATGTACTTTATTTGTTGAGGAATAAACACTGAAACAAAATTTAGTGTTCGCATTTTGGCTTCAATTTCTCTTCTCACTACTATATTTATTATTACAGTCTGAGTAAAAACTTTAAGGTCAGCAGACATTTTTGAGAAAATGGAAACATTTAAATTAAGGAATTAAAATACCATTTGATTGATAATTATTGAGCTTAAATAAAAGAAAAAAAAAGTAGAAAAATTAATTTGCAAATATTTTATTATTAGAAAATATTACAGAACACACAGATGAATATTTGAGCCTGAGTAAAAACTTTAAGGCAGAAAATAACATATAAGAAAAAGATAACAAATTCTTAGAAGGTTGTGTAGGAGCCATTACTTCGAATTACTTCAAATATTCTTGTTTTCATGGATGAAACGGGTTTTTGACAAAGGGTGGGGTCGGTTTTATACCATTCATCTTCGATAGTAGATTTCAGCTCTGTTGTTGATGTAAAATGTCTCCCATTTGCATAAACTCTTCTTGCTAAGTGAGCCCAAAGGTGCACGATTGGGTTGAGGTCACATGATCTAGCTGGCCATTTCACAGTTTCAACATTGTTGACTTGGAACCAATTTTTTGTGCTGTTACTCGAATGGATCGGTGCATTGTCTTGCTGATATTTCCAATTTTCTCCACAAGACATTCAGCATTTGGCAAAACATGATTTGTTAGGACATTTTGGTATCCTTGTGAATTCCTTCTACCTGAAACGAATGCAATTGAACCCACCCCATTGTAAGAAAAACATCCCCAAGTCATGACAGACCCTCCACCTAATTGGCGCTTGGAGAATATTTCTTTTTCATTTCTTATATCATGCCAGTAGAAATTCCAGCCATCTGGTCCCTCCAAATTCCATTTTTTTTCCTCAGAAAAAATAATTTCTATCCATTGGTTGTCCCAGGTCATGACTTTCTGGCCAAAGTTCAAACGCTCTATTTTGTGTCTCTGCAGTAACTGAGGCTTAGTTAATTTTGCTGTATAAGTGTACCTTCCAGACCTTCTAATTGCGTCATAAATCGTTTTTTGGCAAACTTTTAAACCTGTCGTCGGAATCAGTTCCCTGGTTGAGTACTTTCCAGTAGATGCAAGTTGGCAAACTCTTCTTTCATCACGCGAGGACAAAGCTTTAGGTCTTCCCCCAGTATTCTTTTTACCATAATTGTCTTTCAATTTTAAAAAAATGTTGACTACAGTCTTTGATCTTCCTATCTTTATCGCAATAGCCCGACTACTCATTCCTGTTGAAGACAAAGCTTCGATCTGTCCTCTTTCACGATCGGTTAACTTCTTACCCTTCGCCATCTTCACAAAGATCACCAATACTTCGAAGAAACTTATGACAAATATGAAAATTGCAGCGTTGTCACAAGCTAGTAGTTGCAATGGTAATTACACGATTATATTATATTTATTTTTAAAAAATGACTGGTGGCCTTAAAGGTTTTACTCAGGCAGAATTACTAACTTTGTAAATAACCACATGTTTCTCATAATTATGTATTTACAAATTATGTTTATAGCATTTATTTCTTATCAATGAACTTTAATAATTAATATTATTTGAATCCCTTTTATTTCATTTTACATTTTCTCAAAAATTTTTACTGGCTTTAAAGTTTTTACTCAGGCTGTATATCTAATCTATATTCATGTATATATATTTAACAACTTAGCAGTCATCAGCAATATAAAAAATTGTTGCAAGATAAAACAGAGTTAAGACAAGATAAAATCCTATTATTTTCGTAATATATATTCATTAAGAGCAACAGTTTTATAAATACATCAATTAAAACACTTTTTTTCTAATTAATTCATTATTTTTAACAATTTAAATTTTTTTCTAATAACTCAATATGTTTCATAAAAATAAAAACTGTCCAAAGTTCTATTTTCGAAATACATCATTGTTGAAGATATTGAAAAGATCTTGGAAATAATCATGTTCAACTTAGTTTTTAAACAAGAAATTGGACACAATTAAAGGTCGTAATGATAATGATTTTTCAGCTTTTGTTATTGAGCAATCATTTTCTTAGGTCGCTATGCTGCTATGGATTAATTATCATTATGTAAACTCCAAACTGGTTTGGAGCTCATGTGTGACTGTAGAGGGAAGATGGCATTAAACTTTTCTGAAAAAATCTTGAGATGAAAATATAATTTTTTGAGTCACTACTGGCCTACTGTAGAGAGGTTGAGAACGCAAAGAACTTACTTTCTTGCATAAAAGATTTACATGATATCATAAACTTTTTTTCTTCAACTCGTTTTCCAGATCCTTGGTAAGTTTTTAAACTTGTTGAGGGTTTACATTTGGACCTTGTCTCTGATGTTAACAAGAAATCTTCTCTTGAGTCTGAATTGAAATTTACTGCATTGATTACTAAATATACTATACATAAACGTTTCCCTGATGATTCTTGGCTCCATGTTTATACTATGGTTCGGCTGAAGAGGCCATAAGAAAAGCTGGATCCAGAATTTATTCTATTGACTTTACATTATCTTATGCCATCGGAAGGCCCTTTGACAACTTTGATGGTGAAATAGCCTCAATTTCTTTGGTCTTAGATAAAATAGAGCAATGTGCTCGTACAGTCTTTTTTGTTGATTCAAGGCCGGCAATTAAGACCTTGACAACTGTTGGAATTTGTAAGATTTACAACGCGACGCTGGGTGGCGCTGCTGGTGGTATAAAAACCGGTTTTCCTCCTGGACCGCAAATGAGGTGTTACCTTTCAGAAAAACTTTCTAAACTTTCATAGATCTTGTAGTGCAAAGATAATTGTTACATACTCTATCCCTAAAACTGTCTCCAAACCAAAAATTAGGGTTGTCCTACACAGAATTATCTCCTCATTTGATTGATCACCAGTTATTGCTAGTTATCACTATTTTACATAGATAAAAGCCATTTTTATCTGTTTAATGTGAAAAAGAAATGCTGTAAATCAAGACTCAAGCAGACCAAAACATAACTTCCGCAATACAAAGATAATTATTATATTCTCTATCCCTAAACCGGTTTCTATACCACAAATTAGGGTTGCCCTACTCAGAATTACCTCCTCATTTGAATAATCGCCATTTATCACTATCTATCACTGTTTTCGAAAGATAAAAGGCATTTTGAACTATTCAACGTGAAGAAAAGAACCCTATAAATCGAGACACAAACAGTCAAAAACATAGATCCTGTAACGCAAAGATAGCATATATTATTAAATCTTCTTCTTCCAATCTGTTAGCTTCAGAGGTTCATTCCATGACTTTAGCCAGAGTGAATACCGCTTGGAGGTCGCCACCAATTCATGCATGGTACGCCGCTAAATATCCTGGTATGTCCTTGCAGTGCTCCTGTCCTAGACCTGCTCAAACGGCTTTAGCTAGACTAAGGACTGGCCACACTAAGAGTTTGACCTTCAATGGAGACGAGAGGACATATACCCTTTGTCATTGTTCGGCCATCGCGTCTCCCTCTCATCTCATCGATTGTATTGGTGCTTCTGTGAGGCAACTGTTGAATGAGGGGAGGACAGTTTACGATCTATTGATGCAGCATGATCTACTGGACTTGGTTTAGGATTCTAAATCAAGGGGATAAGCAACAACAACAACAACATTTCAATACCTGTTTCCGAAACAAAAATAAAGGTTTTTCTACACAGAATTACCTCTTCATTTGAATGATCGCCAGTTATCGCCAAATTTCCTCCTCCCCTTCTCGTAGCATTACACTTTCTTTGCCTCTCTTATAGATCAGATTCCCTCTATGCATTCCAGTTCTATTTACTGGAGGGTTTGTATTTCATTGAACTAGCATATATCTCGCGAAGTTCGCACCAAAACATGTGTTAAAATTGGAGAAAGACATCCTCTTACTTTATTTTTTTTCCAAAACGCTTGGATTAAAGGGATCACTGCTTTTGAATACTATTAAAAGATTTGCCGGGCCACTTATTTTCAAAGAGTGCAAAAAACCGGGGATAAAGAATCACCTGCGGTTTCAGATATTGACCTATTCATAAAATCCCCGGTCTGCACTCCTCTCAGTTTCTGATCTCTTACCCCCATATTTTTTATATAGTCTTTTAATGGAGTCGTACAATTGCAGTCTTCCTTTCACAACATCCTCTCACACCGTTTTTCCATTTATATTATGAATTAAAAAAAAAGATAAAAGTTTTTTTTTCTTTAGCCATTAGTACTATAGGAAAGGGAGAAAATTTTATGATAGCTAAAATATTTTTTTTTCATTTTAAAAGCATAAAAAAAAAAAATCTAAAGGCAAATTGAATCCAGTAGTCAAGGATCAATTTACAGAAAATTTGTTTGCTGTTATTTAATTATTAATTTTAAATTTTAAACGAATGTGAACGAATTAAGCGAATGTGGTGATTCAACAGAATTTATTTTTTCTAATAAAATATATGTAGTTATTTATTTTCTTTTTTTGAGTATGTAAAAATTTGAAGTATTTATTACCATTTGATGTGGGAAATCTTACACAAACTGTCACTATAATGATTCATATTTTTTTCTCTATGATTTATAAATTTTTTCTAGATTGATCGATAGTCTATTACACATTGATCGATAGTCTATTACACATTGATCGATAGATAAAATAAATGATTTTCTCCAATAAGTAGCTGTGATAAATATTTAGATAATTTTTTTTTCTATTTACATAGAATTAAAATGCTAATATTTATACATACACTAGCAAAAACATAGTACATATTTATTATGATTTCAGATTACTGGTGTTGTGACTAGGCTTTTATTTATAAGTGAACATGAGTGTTTATGTTATTGTTTGAATGTTATGTTTATGTTTATGGATGTTTTTAATTATGAATAATTAAGCACAAGTATGTAAACAGATATATGTTCATATTTGTGCGATTTTATGCACATAATATGCTTCCGAAACCATGTGAATGTTTAATTCTTCATCTTCTTCATTGTTGCAACAGCCCCATGGTGGACTAAGACCGTCTGCCTGTTGTCAGATTTCGAGACAAGAGATGTTTTTTTTTTACGGGTATAGTTGTCAGCTCTACACTCAGAGTTCTACAGTCATAATAGACCGGGAGTTACTGTTTAAAGTGGATTCCGAACCACTGCAAATATTTATGTGACCGCCGGAATTCGAACCCGAAATTTCTGGTACCGAGCACCAGAGTGGTAGTCACTCAGCCATCAGGCCCCGAAACATACTTTAGCAATGGAAAATTATTTTTGATAAGTAGAGGACTTGCAACTTTAGTCAAAATGATAGACAGCTATTATTCATATTTTCCCGTCGCTTATAATAAAATTTTTTCTATCCTGGTACCCAGACATGAACTTAATTTGACTTGTTTGAAATTCTTTAGAGATATTTCTTGCTTCATTTAACCTGGCGGCCTGATGGCCAATTGGCCAGCTCTCTGGTCTATGGTAACAGGTTTGAATTTGGCGGTGGTATGGATGTTTGTGAGTGGTTCGGAATCCAGGTTTAACTGCAGGTCCAGATCTAATTAGCCCAAAGTGTGTTCAAAATTACTGTAGAGCGCAAACCAAACCAAATAACTTTATCTTCTAATAAACACAGCCTTTTTAGGGAGAAAATATCTCTACTATGTCAATATAGTTGTTAGAGGTGATCACAATCGTATATCACATCTAACAATTACATCAACATAGGTGAGATGAATCACATATCAATCACCTTCAATCACATATTGAAGTTGATTCCAAATTGAAGTCTAACATTAAGGGGTTTTTTCGGACATAAGGAGACGAAGATAAAAACTCTATAACCTATTTTATCACGCTCAATTTGTTTTGGATTTTCACTTTTCTTTTGCATTCAATTTCTGAAATCTTTATTAATAAATGTTTTTAATGATTTCCAATAAATTCCTACGAATAGAAATTTTACATCCCCAATTTTTCTGATTTTCACTCAAGTTTCAGAAACCAATGTAACAGATGGGCTGAAATGTTCATAGGCTGACACATAGAAGGCGCTACTAGTATTAAATCCATATGATCTTTAGTTAGCCCTAACCTTCAAAAGACACATGTACAAATTTGACAGCTGTTGCACTATTAGTATGTGAGTTATAGCATTTTTAGTGAAGCAACTTTTGTTAATTTGAAAAAATGAATAAAAAGGAATTTCGTGTGTTAATAAAGCATTGCTTTTCGGCTACAAAAAAATAAAATTAAAGCCAAGAATTGGCTTGATAAACATTATTCGGACTTTGCACCAGAAAAATCAACCGTTGAGAAGTGGTTTGCTAAATTTAAACGATACGAAATGAGCACCGAGGACGATGCACGCAGTGGATGCCGCAAAGAGGCTGTTACCGCCGAAAATATCAAAAAAGTCCACAAAATAATTTCTGATAATCGTAAAGTGAAGTTGATTGAGATAGCTGAGACCATAAAAATATCAAAGGAACGTGTTGGACATATCGTGAGTGAATATTTGAATATGCGAAAGCTCTGTTCAAAGTGGGTGCCACGCGAGCTCACAATCGACCAAAAACAACAACGAATTGATGATTCTAAGCAGTGTTTGGAGCTGTTCAATCGTAATAAACCCGAATTTTTGAGTCAATATGTGACAATGGATGAAGCATGGCTACATCATGTCACACCGGAGTCCAATCGACAAAATAGCCGAGTGGACTGCACGTGATGAACACTAAAAATGCTTTAACTTCACTAAAAATGCTATAACTTACATACTAATAGTGCAACAGCTGTCAAATTTATACACGTGTCTTTTGAAGATTAGGGCTAACGAAAATTTATATGGATTTAATACTAGTAGCGCCATCTATGTGTCAGCCTATGAACTTTTCAGTCTACCTGTTATGTGTATAATGTTCGAAATATTATATTCTAAAAATTCTAATTTTATTATAAGTCATTTTCCTTTTTTTTGTTGGAATACTAAGAAAACTTATATGGCGAATCTTTCAATTTTAATGCATGCATGTTATCCCTCCATTTATTTAACTATGGAGAAAATAATAAATTTGCAATATGAAAAGCAATTACACCTTTAGGAAATAAATACGTTTTGTGAAATAATAAAACATTCCGTTTTCTCACAATCTTTTTCAAACTCTTAAAGAAAACAAATTGTATTTCAATAATTGGAAATTCCTTCACTTGCAGAACAAACATTTAATTTCTTATTTTATTAAATTAAATGATATTTAATCGTATATAATTTTCTTTACACAACTCTTTACAGGATTGAATTATAAAAAAACATATTGGAATAAATTGGATTGCTTTGAAATTTTTGAATTAATTTAAAATTTTCTTTTCACGACAATAGCAAAATACCCAATTTATTGAATTCGAAATCATACTTCTTTTCGTTGCAAACACTTTAAAAAACATGTTTATTAAGATTGGTATTTGCTTTCGTTAAACGATTTCTTATCGCTGTCAAAATTTGAATATAGGATTAAATTTTATCAAACATTCCAAATTGCCATACACTTTTGATATCTTGAAAATTTCAATTATTTTAAATGTCATGAAACTCTTAAACAAATTGCTTATGGAATATGGAAACAAATTACTTTCTTGATTCAAACTTCAGACTTTTTTCTGTCTAAAAAAGATGTTTATCGCAATAATAATCTTTTCATTTAAATATAATAAATAATCGCCAAATTGGCGATAACATGACATGAATAATAACGATACAAGTTCAAATCCGCTCTCTAAATAATTCAACGAATACAAGTAAACACCTAAAAAATACACTGGTACATATAGTTTAACAAGGAAAAATCTTGAATATTATATATATATATATATATATATGGAGTGCAACATAGATCTACCTCCTCGTGGTGCACTCCGGACAACGTCTGATACGACAAAATGATTTACAAACAAGACCTGCAGCCTGGCTCTCAGTGTGAGTTTCTTAGAGTTCTCAGGTGGTTTGTTCCATTATCATCGCTGGCCTTGCTGCGATTTTTCTGTGATCACTATTGTCTCCGCAAGCACCTTCATATTTAAACTTTAACTCTGTCTCCAGTTTGATAAATAGGAAGAAATTTATGTCTTACCTTGATTCCTGTTCTGCACTGCCTCCTCTTTCTTTATGAAAGAGTTATTGGATTACCAGACTAAGTGGATGAATTAACCAATGCCATATGCTTCTATCTTGTTCTTTGTTTTTATTTTTTATGCCCTGTCTTGTCTTGTAAACTTGACATTAGAATATATATATTAATAAGAAATAATCCGAAAAATATGCTCAAAAATTAATATTTTCTATTAATACCCAATAATATAATTATTTTTGTTACATGTTATGAATGAAATGAACGTATCGAATTGTATGAAATTAGATGCAAAATTCTTGCATAGGTTAACGAATTGAATATACATATTAACGAATTAAATAAAAATTCTTGCAAAAAAATAGCTTAACGAATTGAATATACATATTAACGAATTAAATAAAATGGCTTATAGAAAAAAATAGCTTATAGAATTTAAAATATATATATATAGCTTATAGAATTTAAAAAAATATATAGCTTATAGAATTTAAAATAAATGGCTAAGAAAGTATTTCGAAATGGTAGTATTTTGGAAATCGAGACTGTAGTGAGTTTAAATTAAATAAGTTTACTGAAAGTGAACAACATTCATAAATTATGGTTCAAAGACATCCTTTAAATGAAAGTTAAAATTGTCAGGTAATTGGTATAATTAAACGGAGCTAAATACAAATTCAAGAAATCAGAGGTCTAAAAATATCATAAATTGCCAAAAGAAGTTGTTCCAAAAATATGGAATAGCCTATAACTTTGAAACGTTTTTAATCAGTAGCTCAAAGGCTGCTTAAGGCACTTAATGGCAGTTTAGAGCAAGAACAGTTTTCCGCCATTTTTGTCTCGTCGGAACAGTAAAAAGGCAACAAAATAGGTTTATTTTAGAATTTTAGGCTGTCACAGTGAAGGAAATTGTAGAGACAATGTGCCAATGCACATTGTTAGACTTTGCATGAAGTTAGACTTTATATAAAAACAAAATGGTGTATGCCCCACTTATTCCATCTCCCAAGGAAGCCAGTATGTATTGATGTCATTGTCAGGATCTGTGGAATGAACTGTGATTTTAGGCGGGTTCGGATTTAGAAAGAATACATCTCGTTCATACAAGATTCCGTTTCCACATAAGCAGTTAATTGGTTGGAGCACGAAATATCTAAAAATAGCCACACTGACCTGAATATCTTTGAAAGAGGTTCTATAAGCAACAAAATATATGTGAAAGAGATCTTCAAACCAAATAAAAGATTTTTCGCAGTTGTTTGACCATATTTATTACTAACTGAATGACGATACTCGTCTACATAGGGCTTCGGAATCCACATTAAACTGTAGGTCCAGGTTTAACTAGCCTAGAGTGTGCAAAAAACGACCGTAGGGCGACAAACCAAATCAAACCTACATAAGGAATCTCAATCTTCGACAAGTATAAGATTTTGTAGATAAATAAAATATCAATCGATTTTAGCAGCTTTCTCAACATAAATTTTATTGAACATGTGTGGGAGATTTTAAGTCTAAGAATGGAAAGGCGGAACGGATTCTCTGGATTGAAAATCGCACTTTCGGAAGTGTTAAGTGAATTTGTACAAGTCTGTTAAACATTTTGATAAATACTACATCAGGAGTAACCAACCCGCGGCCCGCCTTGAACATTTTGCCAACTCGTGATTTATTACACTTTTATAAAATATACTTATTTTATAATGGCCAAAGTAGTGAAAACCAGTGTATTAAAAAAAATACATTATGTGTGCATCCATATATTCAAAAATGAACTGTGAAATTATGAGAAAAAACTAACTTTGATTTTAAAATAGCATTTTTGAGCAAACAAATATCGTACTAGTAAAATAAATATTTTTAAATAATTTCCTTTTTTTATTTCATTTATTTATATATATTTTTTATATTTCATTTTTAGTGTTATATATTTCTTTACGATGTGCGTTTAGTATCATCTTTATTATATTGTCTGTGCTTACATGTAAGAATAATAGTAAACACAATAAAAATAACTCATTATGTTTCAATTTAACACTCCAAAAAATGGCTATAGTGGGTTTAAATCTAATATAGGGATATATAACTTTATATGCGCCCGCGGAGTTAGAATGCATTTCCAAAGTGGCCCGCAAGATCATTTGGGTTGGCCATCCCTGTATTACATAATATATAATGTTCCCAATTCAGTGTACATGAACCATTGTAAAGAAAGATTTGTTGCAAGACAGAGAGCCTAAATTTATAATTCCATTAATTTGACTCTCCATATTTTGAGATTAATCATCTTTCAAACATGATAACTTATGTTAAATAAGGATTTATATAAAATAGTTTCACCATTTTTCAATAACTGATAGTTAAAACGTGGTATCGGCCAATGTAACTTAGTTTTGAAGAGCAGCTGTGAAGGCATAAACAATCACACAGGCATATAATGCGCATATTTAAATGGAAAGGCAAATATGCATAAACGTGCATGAATCCTAAAGATCTATTCGTAATTAAACATTCTCGACGCACGATGCCACAGGTTTGCGCGTTCAATTGCCGGTGTGTCATGGATGTTTATAGTAGTTCAGAATCCACTTTACACCATAGGTACCGGTCTAATATGACATTATAGCGTTGGACGTAGGGTTGACAACACTACCTCGTAAAAAGAAAAACCTCTGTCTCGAACTCTGCCAGTAGTCAGACGACCTTGGCTCACAAAGGGGCTGTTGCGCCAATGTAGAAGAATTAAACATTCACATGGAACAACATTCCGATGTACTACAAACATCCATGGCACCATCGGGATTAGAACCCGATACCTCTGGTACCGAGAGCCAGAGCTCTAGTCACTCGGCCATCTGGCCTCAAAGAACTTATTGTACCGGGACCTACGGTTTAAAGTGGAATCCGAACCCCTACGAACATCCATGGCACCAAGATCTAGAGTGCTAGACACTCGGCCATTCAGGGCCCTTATAAATAAATAAATATATATATATATATATTAATTTCTGCTTTATTAATTTACTTCAAAAGCTGCAAATTCTCTTTATACTTATTAATTAATATTTTTATAGCCTGAAATCTTACGAATAGAGCACTGATTTGAAAATTAATTAAATTATAGCTTTGTTTTGAAAATATTATGTCCCATTCTATTTATTCAAATATCCATTTTCAGTTTTATTCAGCCCTAATTTCGTAATATTTTTTCTTCTATTTGCAGGTGAAAAGATTTTTAATTTTGCAAAAACAGAGAGCAGAAATAAGAATAAATAAATTCAAATAAAAAAATAAAGCAGCATTCAAACAATATAATAAACGAGAAGAAATAAGCATAATTAATTCAGCTTATTTCTTTTCTTTATGCGTTAAATTTTTTGTGTGTTTTCAGAGCACACAAAAAAGATATGTGCTAACAATAGTTTTTGACAGTAAACATGTTGTTTTGTCAGGTACTTTGTTTTTTAATAAACTCATAATTCTAATAATTTAATTGTAAGTAATTCTAAACTTATGGTATATAATAATTTTAATTAATAATTTATTAATTTAATGCCTTCTTTTGAAAGGTAATACACCTCGCTTTTAAATACGCATTAAAGTCTCTTAAATATTTCTAGTGGTGATTCACAAACTAAAAAAATAATCACTTAATTAATTGGAAAGTTTTTATAGTATTATGGCAAATTTCGCATCTCGTTATAAACATATTATGCAGAATAAAAGAGAATATAATATTGATAAAAACTCCAGCTTCTAAAAAGGAAGCTTTTTCTCAATATGTTATTGCGTAATGATTTCAAAATTAAATACTTTTATTAATTAGGCAAATGTTTATAAATAATCTATATAGCATTACGTAGTTTATATAATACAATAAATAAACAAATTTAACCGATTAATATTCAATTTAATTAGACTAAGTCTATTGATCTGCATGTCATATATACACCCAAGAGAAAAAACATTATGACCACCTGCCAATAACGAGTTGGCCCAGCTGTGGCGCGCAACACAGCTTCAACCCGCCTTGGCATGGATTAATGCCACCACTTAATACCAGTTAAATACCACTTCCACCTGATCACGTGCCTTCCACGTCATCCAGACGAGTTCATTGCAAAATGTAGGGGTGGCCATAATGTTTTGGTTCTTGAGTGTATATATATATATATATATATGTGTGTGTGTGTGTGTGCGTGCGTGCGTATATGTTTATATACAGGTGAACTGAGGACTAGGAATGAGACAGAAACATGACCGTGTTTGCAAAAAGGAAGCCATTTCCGGTATTTTCCACATGCAAATTATATAGTAAGGGACCTGATGGCCGAGTAACTAGCGCTCTGAACTCGGTGCCACAGGTTTTGAGTTCGGCGGCGGTACCATGGATGTTTGCAGGGGTTCGGAATCCACTTTAAACTGTAGGCCCCGGTCTATTGTGACTGTTAGGCGTAGGGCTGACAATGCTATCTCGTAAAAAGAAAAATATCTCCTGTCTCGAAATCTGCCAGAAGGCGACGGCCTTCTCCCAACATGGGCTATTTATGGCAACATGGCCAAAATTTATTGGCCGGCATGGCCTTCAAAATTGCGCGCCGATTCACGTTGAATTTCTTCAATCGATTCAAAATGGTGTCCACGGAGAGGTCTTTTACCGTCTCAGAAAGCCAAGCGTAACACAAACACTAATGAATATTTTAACGTGAAATTTCACTCAGATGTCAAGGACAGTGCCAGCAACCTAAATAAGAAAAAAAAATTGAAATTCCATAAGCCCCGAGAATTTTAAATTGAAAATTGGTTTTTCTTTTTAGACACAGTATTATTTACCAAGGAAATAATACACAAACTGTAAATAACAAAAAATTATTAAGTTTGAAGGTTGATTGTTCGCCGTTTTCTTAAATACCTAAAATTATATAGAATATATCTTTCTTTAGGGTTAATTTCCACAGTTTGAGAATTATATTTTAATTTTTAAAACTTGCACAAAAACACAAGTATAATTCAAAGTATTAAAAATCTGAAATATTTTTTAGCTTTTAAAAAATCGCCAGTGTCATTCAGAGATATGCCGTCAATAAGATGTAAATATTATTATCTGCGCGGCATGGTAAAAACTGAAGAGGATACCTCCAGACGTTGCTATGGCAACGACAAGTATGATCTCGCATTTATTCATTTTAAGTCATTTCTGACTCCAGCTTTGAGGTGAGTAAACGCATTCTTGCAGCTCTTATTAATTTAATTGCTATAAAAATGACATTTAATGTGTTGGTATTTAAATTTTTTTCAAATGTTTTTTAGCAATGCGAAAACTTCGATTTAAAATGATCTTTTTTCTCAAATTTTCCGAAGATAATTTAAAAATGAATTTGAAAATTTTCAGCCATATTATTTGGAAAAAGTTTGTTAAAATGAGATCTATTGAAAATATAAAGATAAATTTCGCTACAAAAAATATTTATTATAAGTAACCATTATTAGCATAATATTTAGGAGAATATTTTTGTGTATTAATTATTCTTTTAATATCTCTTCTTTGAATCCAACAATTCTCACACTTTATTTTGTAATAAAAGAATATTGGTTACATTTTTACTAAAAAGTTCACATTTAGTTTTGTGGAAAGAATTATTTACCAAAATTTCTTTATATAAGAATTTTTGGTAATTGATTCTTCTCTTTCTCTTAATTCTGAATTCTTCTATTTCTCTTAATTCTTTTTTTAATTCGGTTGAATTTCTGAATGTTTTAAATAAATGCATATTTCTGTTTGGAAATAAATAATTGAAAGATTAATAAAAATAAAACTGTAAAAAAGTCTCAGCACAATATTTAAATTTTTATATTTTTTTAAGAATTTGAGGAAACTAGTAAAAAAAAAAAAAAAAATTTATTTTATTAAAAATTTTGTTTTATTTGCATTATTTATAATAAAAGCTTTCACAATTATTTTTTATATACAAATCGTTTGTTTTAAATTATAAATAACTGTTTTTTGCTTAGAGGAATTATTCGATTATAAGTTATATTTCAAATTTAAATCTACATATTTTATGTATTACGCCATTCACAACTAATTCGGCATGTTACAAAATTCGTCACAGGAAAATTATAAAATCGACTTAAAAATATAATAACACTGTTACACGCGACGAAAAAAAATCAATTAAATATTAATTTAATATTTCTATCATTAAAAATGTTAGAACATTAGATTGCTTTCTTTTCAGAACATCAGAAACACTTTTCTTTGCCTTTTCCTTTTCTTTGCCTTTTCCTTCAATTCCTTTTCCTTTTCTTTGCCTTTTCCTTTCTTTGCCTTTTCCTTCAATGCCTTTTCCTTTTCTTTGCCTTTTCCTTCAATGCCTTTTCCTTTTCTTTGCCTTTTCTTTCAATGCCTTTTCCTTTTCTTTGCCTTTTCCTTCAATGCCTTTTGCTTTTCTTTGCCTTTTCCTTCAATGCCTTTTCCTTTTCTTTGCCTTTTCCTTCAATGCCTTTTCCTTTTCTTTGCCTTTTCCTTCAATGCCTTTTCCTTTTCTTTGCCTTTTTTTACACTTAAATTTGTTCCATGGATTTTTGTTTCAATATGGCAATCTGTAATAAAAATATATATCTAATAAAAATAATATCATGAATATCTAATAAAAATATTTTTTATGTATAATAGAAAATTAAAATGTAAATCAGTTATAATAGAATATATTACGCAAAGAAATTATTGATGTGTTTATTTTTTGGCAAATTAAATAACAATGACTTTTAAAGTAAGTTTTAATATTTTTAAATACATGTCTGTTTTTTATTAAAATTCATTCTATAATATATAATGTATATAGTTACATAATAAATATTGCTATTTATATGATTTGACTTTTTTTAAATATAACTGATATAAACATTTGAAATTTTTTATTTTCGAAAATCTGTTTATATAGTATTATATATTTTGACTTTTTAATATTATTTTATTTATACTTATTTTACAATACATTGTTTTTCATGCATTAGTGTCACGTGCTATACTGTAATTCATATGCGATAAAAAGGCAAATATAAGAACTAGTTTCACTACATTATTTTAATACAGAAACAATTTACTTCTACATTTCCCGATGAAATGTTTTTAAGAAACTTATTGATTATTTTATATGCAAATGCCATAAAGGAAATTTATTTAAAAGGAACAATAGTACAATTCAATTAAATTGTTAACCAACATGCAAACTAATGATTTTTCATTTTATACATTATATTTTATTTTATTTATTATATTATATTATTTTATACAATTTTCTACATTATATTTTAATGAATTGCTTTCTTTATTTCGAACTTTAAACCTCATTTATGCTTGAAGATTTAAACACTCTTTTTACATCAATAATTTCATGTTCTGCATAGGAAAATTAAATTCTAAGAAAATAAATGTATCATGTAAGTTTTAACAAAATACAAATAAAGATAATTGATTACAAAAATAATAGTTTTAACAAAATATAAAATATAAAATATATCTGAATAATATACCTAATGTTTAACACAGCCATATTAAGATTAACCATATTAAGATTTGTTGATATGAAATTTTTAGAAATAATTTAATTGTAGATTTGTTGTAATTTTAAGAAAATTCAGTTGAAAAACCATTTATTCAAAATAAAAGAAAATTCTAATGTCTTCAAATAAACTGAAATGTAAAAATTAAGCACTTAATTAGTGAATATTAGGATCAAAGTATGAAAAAGAAGAAACACGCGATAATTTATTGAAATCTGTATAAAAAAGTAAACATATAAAAAATAATAAAAATATATATATATAAAATAATTAATGAAATTTATCATAAAATGAAAAGATGTATACGAAATTTATTAGAAACTTATAATTTTAATTGAATAAAAGTTTTTTGTAAGAAAAATTTAATATTTAATTGCAAATATTTGATCTCATTAAAGATAAGCTTTAGTTTCATAGAATATTAGAAATTTTAACTAATTATTTTTTTTAATTCTGAAATAAACTGTTTGTCAAATATCTTAATATTATTTTCTTTCAATATATATGCATTCTAATATTCATTTTGTTTTAAATTTTTGCTAACTGAAACATTTATTTTTCAGCTACTAATCATTTTCTTAATTTCCTTGGTGACTAAAGTATTCTTTTCCAAAGATCACCATGAATAAAGATGAATGTAAGTATGAAACTTGTTTTGTTTGATAAAATCATTTTTCTGAATAGCTTTTAAAATTTTAAATTTATGGCATGTTTAATTGTTAAAATTAATATAAGCCTCGATCTTAAAAATAAAAAAAAATCATGTTGTTTTAAATGATATGTATTATATGCATTTCATTTATATAAATATGCATATATGCAAACTTCATTATAGTGAGTCATAAACCTTTTCGCATGTATGTTCCATATTAATAAAAAAATAGAATTATTTAAATTTATTGCTTAGAAAAAATTTAGATTTACCATGTTTCTATTTTCTTTAACATTTTGTTTTATTAGTTAAGAAATAATTCATTTTAAATGCAATAATACATGCTATTAAATTGAAACTACTAGGTTTAATATTAGGCAAATCAAATACAAAAATTAAGTGAAATAATTGGCAATATATATATATATATATGATATATAAAGAGATGACAGAATGGCTTGCGCTCTGGATCTCGAGGTCACAGGGTTCGAGTCCCGGCGGTGCCATAGATTTTTGTAGTGGTTCGGAATCCACTTTAAACCGTTGATCCCGATCTGATAGGATCGTAGAGCGTTGTAGGGGTAGAGTTACTAGCGTCCGTAGCATATCTTCAAGCTACACGCACACCCTGGATAGTGCTAAATGAGTAATAGCAGTGCAGCCCTTGCTTATGACATAAAGATTAAATGTCTTCGTATTGTCAGTTGCATTGGAATACCAACAACATATATATATATATATATATATATATATATATATATATATATATATATATATATATATATATATATATATATATATATATATATATATATATATATATATATATATATATGTATATATATATATATATATGTATATGTATATATATATATGTATATATATATATATATGTATATATACTTATTATTATATATTTCAATATTAAGAACCTGAAAGCAAGCAATCTTAGCTGTCGTGATAGTTGAAGGTATGTGTCTTTAAAAAAAAGAGAGAAAAAATATCATTTTTTAAACTCTATGCAACAATTCAAGTCATTCGTATGTTATTATTATGTTATGTATTCAATAGTTCTATTTTCCAATCTTATTTATTCGTATTTTTGAGTTTTAAAACATAAAATACCTTTTGCATATGAAAGAACGAACTTATGATATTGCAACTTCAATTTCAGATTTTATTTACACAACACTGGCCTACTGTTTAAAAATCACCCTGTTTTTCTTAGTTGTCTGGTTCATTATTGGAGTTAGAGGAGTTCCTTTCAGGCATCGCATCGTACCTGGGACCGATGGGTAAGGAGTGCTTTTAATCATTCATTTTTCCATTCCTTCTATTAGCTCACACTCTCCCTATATATATCTTGTTCAAATTTTCAATCGTTCATAAAATACTTTTTATTCATCCATTTAAGTTCAAATACATTTTTTTTAACTTGTAGTGGATGACACCGGATGTTAATACAGTTTTTTCAAATATTAATTCAATAATTAAATTAAATTAATTAATTTTCGTTTTTTTTTAGATTTAAGTTGCATATATCTACCAATAGATGGCGCCCGATAAACTTAAAAAAATTAATGCAATTTATTTATAAAGGGCTTTCTGCAATATAAGGGAAAAAAAGTAGGAATTGATTTAAAATTTTTTTTTTTTTTTTTTATATTACTTGTTTAGTACAATGTACATAAAAATTTTAAAAATTTAGTTTTAATTATTTCAAGCATATAACATTATGTAATATTTTTCAAAACGATCTAAAATATAACAGTGCTGTCTAATATGCTTTACAAGAAAAAATTTATTAACTTTATAACAAAAATTTAGGCACTTTAAAAGTAGCAATATTTAAATTTTACTTTTTATAAACAATGGAATCGTTAAAAACATATCGTTCTTCCAACCCAGTTAAATTTATTAATATAGAAAATATTAAAATAGTTTGTCTTATAAGAAACACTAACTGGAGAATATTTAAAGAGAGACGTGAGCAGTGAAATTTTGTTTGTTTTATTTTATTATTTTGGGATACTGATTTACATATTTTTTGTGTTTCTATTACATAACGCCAATTTTTCATATATATGCAATAAAAACTGAATACGCAATTACTTAAATTGTATTACTCTTTTATACATCATTTAAAATTGAAGATGTATAACTACCAACGCCCATACCATGCTGAATATACCGGTTCTCGTTAGATCACCGAAGTCAATCATCATTGGGCGCGGTCAATACTTGGGTGAGTGACCACCTGGGAAACACCGCGTGCCGTTGGCATTCACAAATTTGGGACCTGAATGGCCGAGTGTCTAGCGCTCTGGCGCTCGGTGCCACAGGTTTCGGGTTCGAATCCCGGCGGTGCCATGGATGTTTGTAGTGGTTCGGAATCCCCTTTAAGCCGTAGGTCCCGGTCTCCTATGACTGTAAGAGCGTCACGGAGCCAAAGTCAGACTTCTACCTACGGGTGCTCCATCACAACAGAAGCTGCTTCCTTCGCCTTCAATCATGAGTATCAGCCAAGTGGGATAAGAAACAACAAAACCGATGTATAACTTAATGTTGAAGATTTAATGTTTTTATATAATCAAAAGAATTTTAATTTACTAAAGCAATCGTATGTTAAATATGAGTGTTTTTAATAAACATGGATAGTAAAATTCTCAGTATTTAATAAACATGGATAGTAAAATTTCAAATAATTTTTAAAATTATTATTCAGGAATGCATTTGTAAAGAATATTCCAGGAAAATTATTAATTGATGCATGATAACAGATGGCAATAAACTTAAGCAGCTAAGATATTTATTTCTGTTTTTATGTTAACATTACACTGTTTAATAATAAACAAATATAAGAAAAAATATTTGTCAGAATTTTAAATGCACATTTGTAAGAAGTTGATATTAAGCCAAGTACAAATGTTAATTTTTATATGAAAAACAAAATATTTGTATGCGATTCGCTAAAGTAGTCTGGTGCGTATAAATTTTAAGTTCAAACCTAAATGCTTTTTGAAAACCTTAGAAGATCATTTTGAGTGTTAAAATGCATAAAAATACTTCTTTTTAAAAGCAACGCTATTCGCTAATAGGAAATTATTTTCATAATACAAATAAAATATTTATTGGCTCTCTGTCCGCATTTAATATATATATATATACTAGAAGACCCGGCCACGCGTTGATGTGGCTTTCTTGTATTTCGTTCAATTATTAGATACTATAATTGGTATAGTTATCGTTTGCTGTCGTGGTTTGATTTGTTGACATGAGGGCCCTCTCAGCACGTCTACGTCGTACCTCACGCCTACGGGTATTGTTGAGGTTAGATTTTTTTGGTGGCATTTTACTGAAAATGATAATTGAAAAAATACAATACAATTAAAATAATAAAGATATAATAATAAATGACTTAAAAAAAATTCACAATAAAATGTAAACGATTTTTAAGGTACACGAACACGTTCGAATGAATTTTTTTGAAATTTTTTATCTTTGTACACATTTTTGGATTGAATGTATCTAAAAACTAATGATTTCACATAAAAAAATTTCATTATTATTATTATTTTTTTATTTTTATAAGCTAAAATAAGGGTAAAAATGGCCAAAACTTGATACTGTTACAAAACATGATAACTCAAAATCAAATCAATATTTTTTAAATTTCTAAGTTTGTATTTGTTTGTACTAACATATTACAGGGAATGGATCTCTGGTAAATTTATATCTTTATTATTTTGTGCTAGTTTAAATGCTGTCGACACAAAATTCTTTCAAAATTTGCATGTAATTCCAAGCTTAACAATTAAAATAAAAAATATGTATGTACCTATAATCATTTCAGAGTTTTATTACATGTAAACATTTATGAAAAACATAAATACAAAGTTTTGTAACATTTGGATCAAAATTACTTGTGTTATGGTGCTTCACATGAAAACAAAAAGCATAAAAATTCATTCTGAGAGAAAGCTAAAAACAACTTTTAATTAGAGATACTTTTAAAAATGTTGTAAAAATATTAAAATGCCATTGAATTATCAAGTTCATAGTCTTATTTATTAAAAAATATAGTTTTATATTTCCTTAAAGCTCTAAATATTTTCTGAGCTTTGTTTTGAAAAAGTTAAAATTTGCTCGACAAAATTTTTTTTTACAACTTCCTCCTATTTGCAAAGGCTTTTTAATATGAAATGACCTGGATTTAAAATATTTAGCCTTTTTTCAAGTGTTTTGATTAAATATATTCAAAACCTTTAAATTTCACATCAAAATATCAACTTTAACTATTTTTTATACAATTTATTCTTTAAAATATAGATAAACATTGCAAAAATGTGATATTGTTGCAAAACTTGATAATTCAAAAATAAATAAAACATGAATAGTTTTTCCCTTTGCAAGTATTTTTATACTGGGAATATCCTTATGTAGGTAATATACTGTTTTCAAATTTATATCTTAATTATTTAAAAAATTTTGTATGCTTAAAGTTTGTCGACACAAACTTTTTTTTACATATGTACAAAAATTCTTAGTTTAAAAACTGAAATGAAAATAATTTATGAATTTAGGTTAATTTCCATGTTCTATTCCTTTCATACATTTAAAGAAAACTTTTAAATGAAGTTTCAAAGCATTTAAATAAAAATATATGGGTATTATGATGTTTTGAAGGAACACAAAATGCATAAAAATTCAAATAAGAAATAATTAAAACCAACTTCTAAATGTAAATAAAAACAAATGTACATACATAAAAATGTTATTGAGCTTTAAATTCTCCTTTATTAATATAAAAACTTATTTATTTGTTTTGCTTTCTTTAAATAACTTCCAATTTAAAAGTACCATTTACTTCATTTTGACACTTTTCAAAAAATGCTTAAAAGTCATCAGATTAATATTATCAATATATTATATTATCTTGCAGATCACATTTCTTTTTAGAATTCTTAATCAAATAAAACACATGTTGACAAACTTTAAGCATAGAAAAGTACAATGTTTTGATTCACAACTTTTCATTCCATATATTTTATTCCAATTCAAATTCAAACTTAGAAAATAAAAAAAATATTGATAATCAAATCAGGTAATACTTGCATACATTTGATTTATTTCGCATAGAAATAATATAAATTTCATACATTATAATTTTCACAACATTTAAAGTAGTACATAAAACAATAATATTCAGAACATTAGAATTTTACGGTTATGTAGTACAGGCATCGAGACACGGCGCCATCTAAAAATAGTCATTATATTGTTCGAAAAAAAAACGCTACACTGTTGCCACTACATTGATCTGCCAAAGAAATTTTAAAAAATATTTAGGGGTGGACCCCCCTTATCACTTAGGGGTTTAAAAAATAGATTACGACCGATTCGCAGACCTACCAAATATGCACAAAAATTTTCATAAGAATCGGTCGTGCCGTTTCGGAGGAGTTTGGCAACAAACACTGTGACACGAGAATTTTATATATTAGATTTATAAATTGCTAATGACAAGATTAATGTATTGGAGATTATTATTTTAAATGTCTTAATTTTAACTAAACAGATGTTATTCGTATATTTATTACAGGCTAAACTGAATTAAAGAGAAATGATACAATAATATTTAATTTAATAACGAAACACTTCACTTTGCAGTGCGTTTATTTAGTTTTGTTTAAAATTCTTAATCAAATATCACTGGAAAAACTAAATTCCTAAATACCTTTGTAGAAAACAAAGACTGAATCGATTGACAATTACGAAGGCAAGAATAATCTCCCACGAGCACTACGTAAACATCTCTCCCCCCCCCCAAAAAAAAACCCAGCTTATCGATGTTAGATGCTTTATTCAATTCCTTCTATTAGCTCACACTCTCCCTATATATATCTTGTTCACATTTTCAATCGTTTATAAAATACTTTTTATTAATCCAGTCAAGTACAAATACATTTTTTTGAACTTGTAGTGGATGACACTGGATGTTAATACAGATTTTTCCAAGTATAAATTTATTAATTAAATTTCAATTAATTATGTTTAGTTTTTTTTAGTTTTAAGTTGCACATATCTAAAAATAGATGGTGCCAGATAAACTCAAAAAAATGAATGAAAATTATTTATAAAGGACTTTCTGCAATATAGACAAAAAAAAGTAGGAATTGACTTTAATTTTTTTTTTATATTACTTGTTTTATTGTTACAATCGTCCTGGTTCTAGTGTCAAGCCTCGCACTTTATCATTGGGCCATATTTCAAATTCACCATCCCTTCAGAATACAGAGTTTGGTAGTATATTTTTGTACCGAAAGCGCAATAAAAAATTATGGCTATGTATTTTATAAAAATATATTTGATCTCTCACGCAAACTTTATAAAGGGGATAATTTTTAATCTTTTTGTTACAATATTTTGCAGGGGAAACAGGTTACATAATTATGGAAATCATGATGGTAGAGATGGAAAGTATATAGTTTAAAAAGGTGAGAAATATTTAATTCTAATTTCTTTTTTTAAATTTCCTCATTTAATAAAAACAGTAATTAATTAAAACTTTTATTTAAATGTACTTTATGGTGTACTTAAAAAATATTTAAGTAATTTATAAAATTATTATATTAACGTTAAATGAGGTAAGAAGAATACAAACCCTATATATATATATATATATATATATATACATACTATATTTACATATATGAGTAACTACATATTATATATATATATATATATATATATATGCAATCTGTAGTTATTCAATATGTATATATTGTTTTTCAATATTTAAATAAGAAAGTATCTTTATATTTTTAATATCTTATATCATGAAATTAAAAATTTATGCACTTATTCACAAAAGACAGATAATACTTTTTATATTTAATTCCTTTTTGAAAATGTAATATGTAGAATTCAGAAATTAAAAATAATGTTCTAAATAAAAAGTTGTATATTATGTTAATGAAAACTTTTGAAACTTGTGTAATACTTATAATTTCAGCAATTACAAAAACTTACGATTAGCCTTTAACTAATAGAAACAGTAAATATTGACAAATCTCCTGCAAATTATTAACTAATAATTTTAAATATTTTAGACATTTATTACATATTTAACTTCTCAAAATTATTGATTTTTGTATTTCGGTATTTTGTGTTTAATACCTAGTTAAAGTATATATAATATACTTTATATATATGTTATGTTATTGGGCAAATTAAAGAAGTTCATTAATTTTCTCTTATTTTAAATTTTAAATGGCTTTTTTTAAATTATAATAATTATTTATTAATATTTTTTTCATGTCTAGTTCATTTTTATGCATTTTCTTACATTTTAAGACTAATAGCATTTGAGAAGGATTTTTTACATTTAAACATTTTAAACAATAAAACTAGAGTCAAATATTTAAAAAAATTTTCTTTAATTTCTTAGGTTAAAAAATTACTTGAAATTGTAGAGTTGTTATTTCATCTATTAACTCATTTTTCTTTCTACATTGAAGGTAACATAACTTTTGATTTTATTTATTGTTTTTTACTGAAACTTTTTTTAATATATTAAATTATAATTTTTTCCTTTTCAAATACCATTGCATTTTAACGTAAAAACATTATTACTATTTTTTTTTCAGGAATCACAGATGGGATTTCCTAAAACGTCTTCTTTCGTTTCTTCCCTCAAGAATTGTTTCTAATTCGTCGAATTTTTTTTTAATTCTGCAAAAGTGCAATTTACAATGACAGTAGACATTTTTAAAACTTATCATTTTACTTTCCATATATGATTTATTATGATAATTTTTTATGATATATAATTATTATAATTTTTCTTAAGGGTATAAAAACTAATCAAAAAAGTGTTTACATAATTTTATGTTGATATTCAATAAACAGCATATTTTTTAAAAATACAAGTATTTTTAAAATATATCAATGGTTATACATAATACTATTCATAAAAATATTACTCTGAAAAGTTTTTTTTTTTTGAAGTATATAAATATTTTTTTAACAAAAACAGTCAAATGTCTTTGAATCAATGTGAAAAACTTTCCTAAATATGAATAGAATTTTTTGTGAAAATAAATATTTGCAGAAATTTTCATATTCAGCTATTTAACTGCATATGTGCATCCACTATACATACCGCGAATTAAAATTATATATTAAAAAAAAAGAAAAGAAAGCGAAAGAAAAGAAATTAAAATTTCTGGGAAATTTTAATTTCTAATCTAATAAAGTAAAAATTTCAGATTAAAAAAAAATACTGAAAGCAAAAACTTTCGCTCATCAGGGTTTCAGCAAAAGCACATTTGACTTGAAAATTAATCTGTAGCATTAATATAAACTAAAAGTGAATTAATGTTTTAGAGTATAATTATAAGTTTAATTCGATATGAATTTAATTATTTTGATAATATATTATATACAATATCAATGATATACTATATACTATATAAGGATAAATTATTTCTAAAAGATAATGATATCAACTGACTATAATTTTCTTAAAATTAAGAAATTTTATAAAAGAATAATATTTAATGGCATGCATTTTAACTAAGAAAATAATTAATTAGCATTTGATTGTTTATATTCTGTGAGTTTTTATTATTATATATTTGTCAGCAGTATTCGTTTGTATTATACACAAGGCTTTCCAAAAAATTGTATTGATGCTTAATTTTAATCAATAATAATGTGATAATTTAATATGAGTATGAGTATAAGTTTAATTCAATATGAGTAATATATTGTATTTATTGTATATTCAATTTGAGAATATATTCTATATAATAACAAAGATATACTGTTTGATTATATTGTTTAAAATACATTGTTTTTAATATCAATGATTATTCGCGGTATGTATAGTGGATGCACATATGCAGTTAAATAGCTGAATATAAGTTGAATTAACTGTAATCCTGAGAATTCCTAGAATTTTTCAGTATCTCATACTGAGAATTTCCTAGAATTTTTCGGTATCTCGGTCTGAGAATTTAATCAATCGAAATATTATCTACATGCACTTTAAGTTATTATGATTACAGTACTTTTATGAGTTATTATGCCGTGCATTTTAAATAAGTAAATTAAATTTGTTACTGGGAATAGAACAATAGATTTTTTTTCCAATATACCATTTCTGCAGTATTCATACATATTTGAATAAAATTAGTTTTTTTTAATTAAAATTATTTTATTCAGTTAATATAAAATTTCTTGCTGAACTATTTATTTCAGAATGACTAAAATAAGAATAGTTGTAAAATCGATAGTAGTTAAAAAAATATTTATTTTCCATAAAATAAGATTATTGCATAAATATTATGATATTATTAGGTCACTAACTTATAGAAATGAAGCATTTAATTCTTTTAATGCGTGACAATAATTATGTAAAACAAACTATCTACATTTCTGAAAAATAATCATCAATATCACCTCACTATATGGTTGTAACTTTTTTAATCAACCATTAATTCTCAATAGTGGTGGTGAGCATAAATATTTGAACAATTTATGTTTTCTTCTAATTAGGAACCCATTTGTTTTTTACTTAGTGATTTGTTATTTATAAGAATTATATTACAATTATTATTATTATTATTGTTAAATATTACTATCATTGTTATTTATTAGGATTTTTTTATTTGTTTTACCCCATATTCATTTGTTTCTTACTTGAATTTGAATTACAAAAGGTTTTAACAATCATTAATTTTCAATAAATGTAAATTTGTTATTTATAAGAATTATATTACAATCTTAAATTAGGAAATTTTTTTTTACTTGAATTAGAAAAGCATATATTAGTCTCTTAAAATGTCCATGCGTTGTGTCCTTGAGAATAAGATTAAAAAATAACTGACATGAAAATGTTAGTTGTATTTATCAGATTTAAAAAAAATTATTTTGAATTTAGAGAAAATAATAAAAGCAAATTTAAAATAAAGCTGTAAAATGATTATTTGTTAATTAAGCTATGGAAATTGATAAATGTATTTTATCTGAATATAAGTGACATTTGTTTGATGTATATTATTATTGTGTTAATGTAACTTCCTTCCTTGATTTTATATATTTTAATCATTTAAAGTGAAAAATTTTGACGAAAAATTCCGAGTATTCTTTAATATCAATAACAATTGTTAAGAATTTTACAAAATTATTTATTTACACAGTTCTGTATATGTACAGATATTTTAAGGCTTGAAAGAATGTTTTAAAATGAAAGAAAATCTATATATGTTAGGCATTGTACAAATTATATTTCATGTTGGGGCTTCTCTTCGTTCTTTAGAGACAGTTGTTTATAATTTATTTTAATTATAATGTAATTGCTTAGTTATAAATAAAATTATAAAAAAAATCTCATTAATCATTGGGTCTTTTTTCTATTCCTACTATTACTTGACATTCTCCCTATATATATCTTGTCCAAATTTTCAATCGCTAATAAAATACTTTTTATTCATCCACTTAAGTTCAAATGCATTTTTTAAACTTGTAGTGGGTGACACTTGATGTTAATACAGTTTTTTCAAATATTAATTCATTCACTAAATTTAATTAATTAATTTTAGTTTTATATATGAGGAAAACATTTCTCTTCTATGAGATATTTCGCGGGATATAAATTTAGGAATAAATACCGTCAGTGGCGAAGCGTGTAGATCGCTGGAAAAAAATTCTTTCTCAGATTCCTTTTTAATTCCTTTGTTTTCTAGTCTGAGTCAAGGAGGGAACAAAATGGAAAGTGAAATATGTGAATAAATTGGTGAGAGAGATGGAAAGTGTGTACGTGAGAGAGATAATTTTTTCTAACTTAAAAAAAAATAATGAAAATTATTTATAAAGGATTTTTGCAATATAGTGAAAAAAGTAGGAATTGGCTTTAAATTTTTTTTTTTTTTATATTACTTGTTTTTCATTATTATTAAGGTGACAAGATTGAAAAAATTGATTATTGGATGAATCATGATTTGTCAATTAAGCTATGAAAATTGATAAAGTTGATAAATTTCAAATAACAAATTTGGAAAATCTATTACAAATTTAAAAACTGAGGGAAAAATTATCTCATTTTTCTCGAAATTACAGTGAAAAGGTTTTTCATTCTATATTGCTATCCCTTTACTGTTAATTGCATCAATTTATTCCAATATCATAATACATCATTTTCTTTTTTTTTTTTTAAATACCTTTCTTCAGATAAAATTGAACTTTTTCAAAGAAATATAAAAATAATAGAGTTTTTGCATACCGTATTTTGGGCGTCCGTTAGCTTTTTCTCCCTAGCGCGCATGCTCATAGGAAATTGCGCATGCGTATCTGTAATAATGTTTCCTATGAGATATGCGCGCTAGGGAGAAAAAGCTAACGGGCGTCCGAAATACGGTATGCAAAAACTCTTTAATAACTAATGATCGTGGTTTAAAATACAAAGCTAAATCAGTTTACGTAATAAATTTATACTAATTATTAATGTTGAAGAGTTTTTTCTACGGAAGGGTGAAAAAAATTATTCAAATTTTATAGATTGAATTTTTTTTATTATAAATATATTATATAGTTATTTTCTTCTATTTATTATTAATAATATACTAATTAATAAATATATTTTACACCTTATTAATAAGTTTAAAAAAAAGAAATTTTATTTAACACTGCAAATCATTCAATCTGAATATTTTTTTATAAATAATCATTTATTGAAAGGAGATAAAAATAATAAAGAAATAATAAAATAAAAAAAAAAATTTCCTGTGTAAAATAGCTATAAACAAAAAAACAATAAAAGACAATAGTAGAGTATTTTAGTTTCTCTTTGAAAAAGCAGTTTATTACATCCTTGAAAAAATTTATATTATTATTAAATAGTATTACATCCATTAAAAAACAATATTAGGTCAATTATTATTATTAAACAACACTATTACTACTTACAAAACCATCCAAACAATGATTATTTTTTTAATTTTGTGATAGTTGAAACATTTTTAGTTCTTCAGATAAAAAATTGAGAAAAAAACTTATCAATAGTTTTTAAAACAAGAATTTGTGGTAGATCAAAAACGACAAAAAGATTTTATTGAAAAAGAAATATAAATACTAATAAAATTCTTTTCCAAGAGAGTTTTACAAAATTACTTCAAATTGCTTATATATTATAGATTTATAATAATTACTAATACTATGTTTATTAATAAATATATTTTAAACCATTTTAGTAAGTTTAAAGAGCGGAAATTGTATTTAAAACTACAAATTATTCAAAGCAGAATTTTTTGTAAAATAACCATTTGTAGAAAAGAGATAAAAATAATAAAGTAATAGCACAAAATATTTACCTGTGTAAAATAGCTGTAAGCAACAAAACAATAAAAAAACCAATAGAAGAATAATTTAGTGGCTCTTTAAGGGAGTAATCTATGACATTCATGAACACAACAATATTATTACATTTATTATTATTAAACAATACTCTTACATGCATGAACAAAACAATATTAGTGCAATTATTATTATTAAGCAATACTATTATAACCCAGAACAGAACAATATTAGTGCAAAGATTATTATACAACAATACTATTACATCCCTGAATAAAACAATTTTAGTGCAAATATTATTATTAAATAATACTATTACATCCATGGACAAAACTATCCAAACAATGTTATTTTTTTAATTTTGTGATAGTTGAAACATTTTTAGTTCTTCAGATATAAAATTGAGAAAAAAAAGTTATCCATAGTTTTTAAAACATGAATTTGTGGTTGATTAAAAAAAGACAACAAAGTTAATTGAAAAAGAAATATTGATACTAATGAAATTCTTTTCTAAAAGATTTTATCGAAATTACAAAAATTCAAATTGTTCATAGATAAACGTCTGAGAAAATTGTAAGAATTTTTTTCTCTAATATACAATGACAAAATTACTGAGAAGGGGGAGAGATTTTTTTTTTCCTAATGCAGCTGGCAAACACTTAGACAGTTGTCTTCATCGCCTTCAGGTAAGCGCTACGCAGACGTTACTCACTACCCAGGAGGCGCGTGCAGCTTGAAGACAGGCTGCGGACGCGGAGTAACACTACCTCTGCAACGCTCTACGATACTGTTAGACTGGGACCTACAGTTTAAAGTGGATTCCGAACCGCTACAAACATACACGTCACCGCCGGGACTCGAACCCGAGAAGGTGGAGAGAATGTAAAGGTTTTTTTCACGATTTAGAAATGATTAAAAAGAATACTTAAGGAAGATCAGACATTGAAATGAGGGATTGATTTATCGTCAGTAATTTTATTCTTATGTTAACAATTATTTTTTACTTTGATTAAGTCTAATAGCGTGTTTTTAAAACTATAATATTTAAATGAGGTCCCGGGTATGGATGACTGGAACTATAGTTCTTACAATAATTTTACTGTGAGTAAAACAAAGGCTAAATGCGAATAGGTCGAGCCAGCCAGGATTCGAACTGTAAATCTCCAGATCCGTAATCAGGACGCGTTATCCGTTGCGCCGCTGTCTCATGTAGGTCTGAATGTCTTAGATTCTTTCATTTTACATGGGTTAAATTGTTCTTCATAAGTTAAAATAAAATCACTCATCCTGGCGATCCTAATCATGATGAAATAATAAGCTTATCAAAATATTTTAGTGTCGTCGGTCCTTGATAAGTCTACAACGTTTAAATTAAATTGGATCGCTTAAAGTAGGGCAAAATCGAGCGCAAAGAGTCAGTTACAAACAAACATACAGGTGAAACTAATAAAAGCGTATTAAAAAAATAAAGCACAAAGGAGGGTAAACCTTACTAGATACTTATTTTTTTTTTTTAATTTTCTTTTTTTCCGTTTTTGCTGTAGTAGGAAATTATTTCCTGCTCCCTTTCTTTGAAATCACCAACCCCTTTTCTAGGGGATTAACCCTTCCTTCCACCATTTTTTAATGGCAGTGCCATCTGTTGAGTGAGTCCATTGTATACTAAGGGTGCATTGGGTTTCACTCTTTGCTCTGATCTCCGAATGACGAATTTTGAAGACAAATTTCTACTACAAAGGATAATTGACAATGCTTATAGAAAGGTTTTATACAAATAAAAGGAAATAGGACAAATAATGGAATAAAGATGTTTGAACAAATTAAAATTGTGCTCATTTAATATAGCCTTTATGTATTTATTTCTATAATATAAAATGCGTTTTTTAAAAGTAGATTTCCAACTATAATTTTTAAAAAAGGATGAATAAATAGATAAATCTATGTTAAAATTTTATTGTTATTACTATTATTATTTTAATTTTCACTTTTTAAAAATTCTTGATGTGCAAAAGAATAAAAAAACATGGAACTGAGATCATAAGCTCCTGTTCATATAATATCAGTTAATAGACCACAAACGCTAAAGTAACTCATCATTGTATTTATGATTATTAGAATTATAATTGTATACCTTAATTTACTATATTTTTTTTTGAAGTTTGCAGTTTTCTATTTATTAAAACATCTTATTATCTGTCATGAATATGGAAAAAATTTTTTTCGAAGTGATTCACTTTAGATATTCTTTCTTCTCCTTTTTTCTTCACTGGCTCAATAGACCCAAGGCCGTCTGCCTACTGGCAGATTTCGAGAAAGAAGATGTTTTCTTTTTACGAAATATGTTTTCTCCAGCCCTACGCACAATGGTCACATCAGACCGCCACCTACGGTTTAAAGTGGGTTCCGAACCACTGCAGGCATCCATACCATAGTACCAAAGAGCTAATTACTCGGCCATCAGGCCCCCATATTTTTTTTTATAGAAAATTAAAATTTCTTTGCAGTTTCAACGAATAAGTTATTAATAAATGTTTAATTGAATGTTAGCTAATTAAATAAAGGTAAAGAAGTAGACATATATCTAGGAAACAGGTAAAACATCAATAATGCTGAAACCGACAAACTACAGGCAGTTTAGATAGACAATTCAGATATTTCATGGAATTTCAACCAATAATATATGAAAGTCTTTCTCATTTTTGCAAAATTGATAGAAACAGTTTACTGAAATGCAAACATATGCAAACATAGCAATAGAGTGTCGCACATTTACAATATATTACTTAATAAAATATATTAAGTTATATATTATATATATATATTGTAAATAATAATTGCATATTTACAATATGCAACAATTTAAAATATATAAAAAGTAAAAGACTGTGAAATTGAGATGGAAAACGGGTGATAATCCAGTGGGATATAAGCATATGACTCAATTCCCTAGAGTCAAAATAAGCCAATACAGAAACCAATTCCTCTGAATAATAATATAGGTATAATGACCAGAATGAAAGTAGATGGATGGCCGAATTATGGATCTAGAAATGGCTTTTAACGAATTATACACCACTGGGTACTCAAAGAAAGATGAATTTAATAACACGCCATAAAGCAGAATTGAATTAGATAGGTTTTATTGATCTGTTAAGTCATGCAACTTCATTTGCAGTTCTCTCCAAATAAAATCGAATTAAAAGGGCAATAAATTAATTGAAAAACAATTTGCACACTAAATCAATTTGTAATGCAAACAAATTGAAAGAGACTTGATACCAACATCATGAATTCAAGTACTAACATAAATATTCTTTTTAAACATATTTGTTTTATTATTTGAGCGTTCATTATGGATATGCATGAATGATACATATGACTCACGAGATTTTTTAGAAAATAAGGAAGCTTCAGAGATACCTATAAATTAAAATTAATATAATATAGCTAATATAATTAATTTTATTAACGATTAAATTGTAATTAATGCCATTAATTGTAATTTGTAGAAACATATATTTTATAGAAATAGTCTCTATAAACTAAATATTTCAAGAAATTATTTTTCGTTTTGTTTATATTCTTAACTGACAATGCTAAGGAATGTTTTATATAGTAATATGTGTTAATCCAAAAAAAAGCTTGTTTAATTTAAAACATTTTCTGGCAAAAATAACATCTTATTATTTGTTGATATAATTTCAAAATGGAATGTATATTTTGATAATCTCTTCAAAAATGTTATATACTCTAAAAAACAATGAGTAGTTGTCTTCATGATAGTCAGTATATTTAAAAGTCATAAGTATTATAAGCAACATCATATGAAACTAGTTAGTTCTTAAGAGAAGTATATAGATATATATATTGGATTAAGGTATTTTAAAATGCATATTGTTCACAAAGTTTCTACTAAATTCTATAATGATATACAAAACATCAATAATTTTGTTTTAAATATTTACGATTATGATATTTCTTTCCCATAGCAAAAGACCTCGCACTGTTTAAATATTTTAAATTTATTCCTTATCCTGACGATTTTCTTCTGCTCTGACTGATTTATTACCCGCAACTGCACATAAAAAAAGTTCGCTTTTCTCCTAAGCTATTTTTCTTTTAAATTGACCTTTGCTCATTCTATTTTATTTTTTGATTACATGCAACTGATTTTATCAACGTCTACACTTTAGAAATTTTTGTTATTTTTCATTTCATAATTTTGTTAATAAATAATTATTTTTATAAAAGGGCATTTAATTATCTGTATTTCTTATTAACTCAAAGGGCATGAGATCACCGCTATGCTTCAACAACTAACAATGAAGGAGCTAGAGGCCCCTACGCGGCCAAGGATCTCGGTATTAATCTACAATAAGGGAGAGAAATACATATGGAAAACAACAGTTAAACTCTAATGCTTACGGTTACAGTGACAGGATTTTGAATGTATTTTGTTATGTTTATAGAAAAAATAATGTATTTTGTTGTGTTTGTAGAAAAAATAATAACTTCATATTTTGTATTATAATATAAGCATCTGAAATGTTTTTATTTTAGCCATGAGCAGAACCAATCGTTTAAAACTGCACATAACAAATTCGTTTCAAAATGCCCAAAATTCATCCCTGCCACCTTTCCGCGAAAGTTAATTAGATTCTGCTGTTAATTGGAGGCATTCGTCACTAAATTAGAAACTTTTGAATACGCGCGTGATAATTGACGCACATTGGTGTTAATTAGATACCATCTGCTCAACGATTGTTACGCTGTATCACCATGGTTTCGACTACACCCCTAAAAGTTTCCACCCAAAACAAAGTTAGCGTATGAATTCATCTAATTTGTAACCAAAATTAAACTGCGGAACCTGCTCAGAAAGTCGTCCAATGACATTACTGCAGGAAAAGGTATGTCCTTTTAATTTGAAGCATTTCGGTAATAGTTCCTTTTGCCAGTTTAACTCTCGTTTCTGACTTTCATTTTCGTTCAATGGATGTAAATGAATGACAATTAACTTTAACTGTGCGATAATGTTTAACGCGTTGTAGATCTAGGTTGTTTCGTAAAAAAATTATATTTAATTTCGATTCTCTTGAGTATCTGCTAATCTGAACTTGCGAAAGCTGTAAAACGTTTACATATAATTATCGCATGAACCGTGATTAGTTAAGTTACATAATATTAAATATCTATCCAATAACACGTAACCCAAATAAGATCATTTTTATTGCATCTCATGAAATTCATATCCCTAAAAGTGAAAAGACAGAATATTTGAAGAATTATAAGGCTTTAAAAATGCATAATAACACACACACACATATATATATATATATATATATATATATATATTGGACTAAGGTGTTTTAAGGTGCATATGGAAAACCACAGTTAAACTTTTATAGTACAGTTACCTTAACACGATTTCGAAAATTTCAAATGGCAATCATCTATTTTTTTTTTTTTTTTTTTTTTTTTTTTTTTTTTTTTTGTGGAATGTGATGTCCATAGTGAAAAAAACCTAAATAGCGTCCAAACGGCAACTGCAGTACGAAAGTCACCAGTGCTAAACAAACGGGGCTTGAATGGCCGAGTGTCTAGAGCTCTAGCTCTCGGTGCCACAGGTTTCGGATTCGAGTCTTGGCAGTGCCATCGATGTTTGTAGTGGATCGGAAACCACTTTAAGCATAGGTCCCTGTTTCATATGTCTGTAAGAGCGATCACGGAGTCCAGTAAGACTTCTCACCCATACCATTCCCAAACTTTAAAGGTGCAACTCAACTCTAGGCACAGTGATGTGGTGTGGTGTGGTGTGGTGTAGTAGTAATACTAAACTGACTAAGAAGAAAAATAAAGACAGACAATAATTACAGAGAAGAAACAGAAAGCAAAATATTTTAATGTGTTTGACAAATTTTACACTTGATCTCTTTTACACATGATCACACTTTGCATGCGGCAGATGGTATATAGCACTGAAGCACGTATCATGTTCAAGTGGAATCTGTTGCACCTCATGTTTGATGGTTTGGCATCGTTCAAATCAGATGTAGTTTGTGGATTAAACGTATACACTAGATTTAAGGTATCCTCACAGCCTGAAATCCATTGAAGGGAGATCGGGGAAACTTGGCGGCAGCGAAGTGTGAAATGGCGAGAGATAATAATAACGCAATAACTAATTTAAAGAGCTAAGTAAAAAAGGAAACAACTGTAATAAAGACATTTAAAACAATTAGGGAGATGGTAATCCAATGAGACAGATGTGATCAATAAAGTGAATGGGTATAACTCAAATGGTTATCTGAAATCAACGAATGAAGCCCGTACAGAATTTAATTCTTCTGAATAATGAAGACAATGGAACGAATAATGAATAGACTGTTCAATTACACTCATGTCCATAAATTAAGGATAATGAAATTCAGGCAAAGGAAGAGACAGAAGCAAAACAAATTTGACTTATATGTAAAGTCTATTTATTAAACAAAAGGTAAAGAGCAAAAAAAGATGCTATATGTTTGACATAATTAATAAAAATTACGATTTTTACTCCCTGGAGCAAATTTCAAAAAATAACCTATTTACAAAGAACAGTATAACATGGTTAGTATGATGGTTAATATGGAGTATGTCTCCCGGACGATGCAATACAGGCCTTACAACGCCTAGGCATGCTGAGTATCAAATTATCAGCCTGATCTTGGGAAATATTACACCACTCATCAAGCAATGCCCACCGAAGTTCCCGTTGACAGGTGGGAGGGGTTGACGGGCTGCAATTCGTCGGCCAAGCATATCCCACACATGCTCTATTGGATTCAAGTCCGGTGAGTATGCTAGCCAATCCATACGGGTGATATCCTCCAATTGTTGGCGTTCGTCTACAATGTTTGCACGGTGAGAATGGGCGTTGTCATCCATAAACACAAATTCAGCACCCATGGCGCCCCGAAACAAACTTACATGTTGTTCCAGAAGGACATCCCGATAGATGTGGCCTGTCATCGTTACACTCTGAACATACAGGTCAGTTCTGGAACCAAGAATAATTCCTCCCCAAACGAGCCATCTTGCACCACCGTAACGGTGTCGTTCAATGGTGTTCTCTTGGTGGTAACGGGTACCTGGCGCTCTCCATATGAATGTCCGATGAGAATCAGCCTGCAAACTAAACCTGGACTTGTCGGAAAAATCACACAAGACAACTGTTGCGGTGTCCACAATGCACGCTCTCTACTCCAGGTTAATCGCAGGCGACAGTGAGTTGCGGTAAGTGGAACACATCTGACAGGCCTACGAGCATATAGACCAATGTGCCCTAAGCGTCTGTACACGGTCTGCCTTGAAACTGTCGTACCGGTAGCTGAAGAGAACTGACGAGACAGGTCAGATGCTGTGCTCCGTCTGTTTCTTTTGGCAGTAACTGCTAAATGCCGGTCCTCATTCGGCGTTGTAACTCGGGGGCGACCTATGCTGTAACATCTACTCCCATTACCATCATCTAGGAACCGTTGCCAAAGCCTGGAGATGGCACTCTGGGCGATTCCAAGTTCCTCGGATACTTCCAGCTGGGTACGTCCACATTCCAGTCGTCCGATAATTCTGCCACGTAAAAAATCATCCAAATGCTTCCTTTGTGCCATAACTAGGCGGCTATTGCACTGAAAGGCTTTTAAAGCGATTGTGAACAATTTTACTTCTTTGCCACCATTCCTTATATACCCCTCTCTTACACTCTCGTCATTGTGACGTACTATCCGCGCCATCTGGTGGTTTCCTGTAATTTGCATATTCTTCTTCAAGATGTTTATGATAACTCTACAGGTGAAATTTTTATTTTAGAGTTCAATTTCTGTGTGATTCTGAATCATCCTTAATTTATGGACATGAGTGTTTATAAATTTTATAGCTTTTAATATAACTTTTAATGTATTATGAACCTCTAGTTACTTATTTAAAAAAGAATGTTTTTAACAAGACACAATAAAACAGAATTGAATTTTAGAAGCTTTATTAATTAGCTAAGTAATAGAATTTCATTTGAAGTTCTCTCCGAATAAAATTTATCTAACAGAGAACTAAAGTATTTGAAAAATTTGTCACTGTTTAATCAATTTAAATCTGTTTAATTATTATTAAAACATTTTTATCGACGGAGCAAACACACTGAGTTTTAACATTTGTGTGTTCATTACATTGATATTGGATATAAATGAGTGATATGTAAATCAAGAGATTTTTAAGGGCATCTGGAAATTTAAACATTTTTAATTTTATTAAACAGAAATATTTCTGCATTGCTTTAACACAATCTTTTGTGAAATATTTAATACAAATTTTAATATTGTTTATTTTTTAATCGTATTGTCTCCTTATTGTTATATATCATTTAATCTATTATAATATATTCAACATATTTAAAGTTATCAAAATTATATCATATCTTTATGTAATTATATCAATAAAAATCTTTTGTAACACTATATAACATTTCATTATACAACAAACTAATTTAAATCAAAATTAAAAATGGTTAAAATTTGAAATTCAGCAAAATAAATGAATAAAGTCCATGCAGTTACAAAGTTTACCTTTATATGTACATATATCATCTCCAGTATTATTTATTTTAATGAAACAATGTATTAAAAAAGGCTAAGCAGTACCAAAAAATAACAACACAAAAATATAATACATGCGCATGATAAGACTTTTCCTTACTGGAAGGTATAAAATAGAGCATAAAACATCAAACTAGTCTAAGATAAAAAGTTCGTCAAACATAATTTTACCCTTAATGATGCTACTGTACCGAATTTAAATAAAAAAGTAATGCTTAGCAAGTTTTCAGATGTATAAAAAAATGCTTTTTTTTTCAATTTAGATATGTGTAAATTATTTAAATTTCTATTATTAGATGAAATGCAATAAGTAAAAACTGTAATATTACTATAAAAAGAATAAAAAAACCATTAAGGCATATTTCATCAAAAGTTCTATTACTATAGCAATATTTCTTCACTTCAGATAAAATTATGTACTAAATGATGTAAAAATTGTTTATAATTTACATTTAGACACACAACTTTAAATTAGAAACATAGACAGTCATAAGCAAATGTGATGATGGTAGTCTAAAAATTGTTTGAGATGGCACCTTTTTTTAAAATTTCAATAGGAAGCCAAATTTCTAGGCATATATTGAGAACTATTCTGTAAAGCCACTGTAGTGCTTCTATCTTGCTCCCTTTCTGAACTTGTTTGGCTTCATTTTTGCCATGATGTATACTTTGACATGTGCTACTAGTTTCTGTTTAGCAGTCGAATTCATACCATAAGACCCCATTGATAACTATACGGGTTATTGATTAGCATAGTTTATTGATATTACTACTTGAATTTCTAAAAGATAACAATTTTCAAAGTTGTTAAGAAACAAGTTCATATTTCTATTTAATGTCATTTTATGCTTGTTTCATATACAGCTGGCAAAACAAAGACATTTAATTTTAACGCCATAAACAAATGCTGCACCGCTGTTACTCATTCAGCGCTATCCAAGGGGCACGTGTAGCTTGAAGATAGGTTGCGGGCGCGAGTAACACTACTCCCACAACACTCTACGGTTTAAAGTGGATTCCGAACTCCTACAAACATCCACGGCGCCACCGGGACTCGAACCCGAAGCCTGTGGCACCAAGCATCAGAGCGCTAGTCACTCCGCCATCAGGATTCATACATATATATACAGTATAACATACAGTTATATATATATGTAGTAAGAAATGTATACCTTAGCAACATTTTTTAAAAGAGACATTTGAGTATAATTTTCGTATTATATACTTATTTCTCTTTGTTGAAATTGTTATGAAAGATTAATAAATTTTTCACCACAAATTATAATGTATGCCTTAGGAAAGTATAAACTTTTTAACAATTGTCGTTGTATGTTGCTCTATATTAAAAGCCTTTTGAAGATGCATTGTATAAATTTTCTATGACATTTCTTGTTCCAAAGAAAAAAAAAATGGTTACTTATAAATGCCTATTAAAGAAATCTTAATAATGCTATTTGCAATTATAAATTTCTTGATTTAAAATAAATCGTTTAAAGATATCGAAATTTAGTCATTTTGAAAATCAGTAAGTTGTTTGTTTAAGTATACCTATTAATTTGTTCACACTTCTGAAGTTTCAATATATTTTTACACAAAACATAACGAATAACTCGGAAAATATATTCAGTTTAATAAAAAAAAAATTCAGAGATATAAAAAATTCTAAAAAAAGCATTTATAGGTCACATGTTTAATTAAATAATATAACAATATTGCAATGAAAAAACTTGCGATAAATACAAATAATTTTTATAATTCAAAAATATCATGCGCTTTTATTCTTTGTAAATTTCTTTATTTGCAATATAATTTCAATTGTATTTAATTGTATGCCCTATTACATGAACTTAGTGCCAAGTTTCTTTCTATACTTGCCTGTTATTAAAAATATTTATTTTCAAGTCAAGGAATATTTTCACTTTTAGATGTGTTTATCAAAACACTACTGTTCTTAAAATCTGGGGAATGAACACCAATTAGGTAAATTGTAAAGTTATAATAGCGAATTTGTAAAAAGGATGCTATTTATGCTGCCCTCCAAAAGTTAAGGAACAACATGTTTTTCGAAGCTCACCATAAATAAGTAATATGAAAAAAAAAAAAAAAAAAAATTAAAGTCAATTCCTACTTTTTTTTTTTTCATTCTATTGCAGAAAGTCCTTTAAAAATAATTTTCATTCATTTTTTTTGTTTATCTGGCGCCATCTATTGGTAGACATATGTAACATTAAATCTAAAAAAAAAAATAAAATTAATTGATTAAATTTAATTACTGAATTAATATTTGGAAAAACTGTATTAAATATCCAGTGTCCTCCCCTACAAGTTCAAAAAAAAATGTATTTAAAGTTGAGTGGATGAATAAAAGGTATTTTATGAACGATTGAAAATTTGAAGAAGATATATATACGGAGAGTGTGAGCAATAGAAGGAATTGAAAGAAATGACAGTAAAAATAAAATTTATATTTTATATAAATGATAAAAACGAACTTTATGCAAATTTGTGCAGAAACGATAGCTGCCGACTTTTTTTTTATAGAAAAGAACAGGTATATATGAGTGACAGAAAAATATTCAAATATCAGGCTTTCGTAATTACGAGTATAACTTTTGTTGATTTACAACTTTTGTTAGCAGATTCTTTTACAATAGTCAGTGGGGTCCCGCAATGTGTGAGAGAAGTCGTTTGCTCGATTCGTTAAGGTGGCGGAAGGTCGGATGGATGGAAAAGGGGTTGTCCCAGGCTGATGTATCTCTCACTGTGGTCCACCGTCTTTGAAATCAATAACAAACGGAAGCTTCTGTGTCTAAAAGACATGTTCTAGGTCTACCACGAGCTACAACACCTGCAGAAGCTAGTTTTATAACTCTTTCGGCCCGAAGGAGAAGAAGCATTTCTGCTTTGAAACTTGTTGCAGACCACTCTGTAGCATCAGGCAGAAGAATATTCGCCAGTACGGTGTGAAAGCATCTTCACAATTCAGGTTTCTATGCAATGCGACCAGTTGTGTGTTTCCCCCTCAACGGGCGACAAAGAAGGACCCACTTATCTTGGGCAAGAGAGCACGTTTCCTGGACCAGACAGCGATGGAGTCCTGTACTCTTTACAGACGAGTCCAGATTCACATTGGAGAGTGATCCAGGACGTCTGCTGATCTGAAGGAAACGAAGTACGAGATACCATCAATCTAATACTGTTGAAATAAGCGTTTACCGAGGTGGTGAAATAACGGTTTGGGCAGGAATCTCACTCTGTGGTCACACTGTTCCAGGGAAGAACTGTGACTGGTTTGAGTTATCGGGGTGAGATCCTTGATCCATATACCGGTGCAATTGGTAATTTTTCCATTCTGATGGATGATAATGCACAACCTCACCGAGCTGTAGATGTTGAGAAATATCTTGAGGGTCTTGTTTTGAAGCGAATGGAATGGCCAGAGCTCGATTTCCAGATCTGAACCCGATAGAGCATCTTTGGAACTATCTTGGTAGGCAGGTTGCTGCTTTAAGTCGTCCTCCAGGGTCTATAAGAGAGCTGAAACAAAGTTTACTCCGTGTCTGGTCTTCGCTTCCCATTTCGGTAAACGACAACTTAATTGACAGCATGGAAATTCGGTGCCGCCAATGCATTCAAGCTAGGGGAGGGCATATCCCTTATTAAAACTCATTTTTGTTATGTTTCTGTGACATTTTACCACATAAAACTGTGATTTTTTTTTTTTACAAGAATGAACTTTTCCAGAGAGATTGCTTTTTTTGTTATAAATCATTTTTGCGTTTTTCTTATGTAAACTTCTATGTTGCAGTAAATACATAACTGTTTCTTGCACAAATTGTCACCCAAATTTGGTATTTCTACATTTTCATTTGCAAATTAGGCGCAAAAAACCGGTTGTTCCTTAACTTTTGGACGGCAGTATATTTTAATTAGGCTTTAATTGTTGGATTTTGTTGTTTTAGGATGTATGAATTTTTGTTGTTGATAGGATGTATGATTAACATCAAAATTTTTAGGCTACTTAGTTTAAAAGTTCAGCAGCATCACTCATCAGTCTCTTATTTTCCACCCTTTCATCTGAATGGTTTATATTTTGTAATATAATTTAGTAAACATAATAATCAATAGTGACCTCTTTTTTATAGGTGATTGAATGCCTAATATTGGGCCTGAATAGCCGAATGTCTAGCGCTCGGTGCAATAGGTTTCGGGTTAGAGTACCGGCGGGGCCATGAATGTTTGTAGTGGTACGGAATCCACTTTAAGTAGTAGGTCCCGGTCTAATATGATTGTAGAGTGTTGGGTATAGGGCTGGTAACCCTATACCGTAAAAAGTCAGAATCACAGAGCCAAGTCAGACTTTTACCAACGGGTGCTCCATCACAACAGAAGCTGCTCTCTTTCCCCTTTCATGAGTCCATACGGGTTTGTAGGCATGGTCTAGATGTCTACCAATTGGGATAAGAAACAACAACAACATGCCCAATATTACGTTTATAATCTGTAAATACTTTAAGAAATAACATTAAAAGTACTAAATGATTTATTACAGATTTCTGAAAGATTCCCTAATGCGATGCTCTTTAAGGTAAAACATCCTTTCCTAATGATTATTTTAATGGTTCAAAAATAATTACAATAATTATTTTTAAAAAATGTTTCAGATTGCATCATTAAAAAACTTGAATATATTAGAAATGCATCGGTCATTATTTCACTATGTCAGTGTCTTTTTGCTAATGAAATTTCAGTATGGTTGTGCAAATCATTTTCTTGCAATACTTGTTAAATAATGTGAAGCATTATTTAAATTTCATTTGAATGTTATGAATAAAATGGAATCTCATTAACGAACATTAATAAAATATTTTTTCATCAATTCAATGAAAGAAAAATAATAATAATAATTATAGTAATAAATAAATTATTATTTTCCAATACTATAAGTATTATTTATTAATTAATAAATAAATAATATTTATTGTCAATAAATTACTAAAGCTAATAAAATATTTGTAAAAGAATATAATTGCATTTTTAAGATATATATGAATTCTGGCCATGAAACTTGTATCATTAAATGATATGTTAGTATCAAAATTAAAGAACAATGATGAAATATCTTTTCATCAACTCAGTGAATAAAAAAGTAAATAAATAAATAATACTTATTGTCAATAAATTATTAAGGCTAATAAAATATTTGTAAAAAATATAAATATTTTTGGGAGATATATAAATTTTGACTATGAAACTTGTATCATTAAATGATATGTTATCCACGTGTTAAAGAACATTAATGAAATATTTTTTCATCTACTCAGTGAATCAAAAAATAATAATAATAATAATAATAATTAAGTATTATTCATAAATTTATAAAAAATATATATATAGTTGTATTCTTATTTAAAATACTCATCTCATTATTGTATTTTTATTTAAAATACAATTCTATTTTTTTCAAATAGCCTTAATAATTTAATGACTATAAGTATTATTTATATGGCCTGATGGCCGAATGGCAAAATAATTTTGAATAATCCAAAATATTTAAATGATATAAAAAAAATGAAGATCTAAATTAAAATTTTTCTCTGAAATTAAATGCTCACGTAAAATGGTCTCACAAGTAGATTCGAAATTTTCTTATTAAAAAAAATACTTGCATCCGCTTCTAAGTGTTCGGAGCAGTATCATCGTATAAATAAACAATTTGTTCCGCCTACGGGCAGAAATTACATTTTACATAAATAAAAATAATTATAATTTTTATTTATTATGTAAAAACATTTAAACACATAATAACACAATTTTGTATATTAACAAGAAATGCATTATTTATATTTTAATTTCTTTTGATTTTTTTTTTCTAAAATCAATCAAAGGTATGCAAATAATTTATAATTTTCAAATCAATAAAAGAAGACAATTATTATTATTATAATAAATTTTAGTTATTATTATTAAGCAATTAGCAATTTTGCAAAAAACAAGATAAATATAATAATAATATTAATAATAATAACTGAACATTGATTATTAATATTATTATTATATTTATCTTGTTCTGTTTCAAAATTGCTATCAAAATTTATAGGATTATTTAATTAAACATTATAAATAAAATTTCGAAGGATTTTGAACTGTTTATGAAATCAAAAAACAATTTTGAAAAAAAAATTTTTTATTTTTATTTTTAAGTTTTAATAACGTAATTTATTTTAATTATTTCAAGCTAAAAATGTAAAATTGAATTAAATTTATAGTAACTGAATAGTTATTATTATTTTTTTATATTTGTATTTTATTTGAGAAAATTTCTACAAAGAAATCAATTTTTATTTTACAAATGATCAATTCAAAGAGTAATAAAAATTGTAATTAGAATATTTTACAATTTTCGGTTAGGCACATAGCTTAGTTTTTTATTAAAAAAAACCTTCCTCCCGCAAATATATCAAAAGATAATTTCATTACATTTGCATACAAACAAATTTTCTTTTAATCTTCCATTTTTTCCTCTTTTTAGTCATTTTAAATTGTCAATACAATTTTGATAACTTTTCTTTTATTTTTTTAATAAATATATCCTATTTCAATGCATTAAGTTTTACTTTATTATTCTCATTAAATTTATCTAAATAAATTCAAGATTTAAACGCATGCTTAATATAATTGAGGATGAAAATTATTTCTATGAATTGGAGGTAATAAATAAAATTCATATTGATACGAATTAAAGTTTAGTTCAACATTTAAAAAAAAGAGGTCAGGACCTGTCCGTCTGTGGCCGGAAATTTAATCTTGCATCCGGACGATTTTTGATACTACTGAGTGCAGATGCACCAGTTGCTTTTATTTCTTTCCGACAAATTTAATTGCTATATAATTACATCGAGTATGTTTTCAACCGAAATCTATGAGAAACAGAGCAAAATTTAATAGAAGATTAGAATCTTTGTCTTCTACTTAAAGACAAAGATTAAAATAAATAGACGGAATTATACAAAATGCATTTAAAAATATTTAAATAAAATACACTTAGATATATTCAGATAAAAATATATATCAATATATACATATATATTTAAAGATATAAAGATATTTCGGAAGCATTTCTTATGATGTAAAAATTATACAACTTTGCACTTTACTCTTTATCTCTGAAACATAAAAATCTACATTTGGTGCCATTATCAAATTTCATGAAAACTTCTAATCACAATTTTTTTTTCTTCTTGAAAATGAAAGTTGCTTTTTTTAGTTCAAAACTTTTAACAAATTAAAAGATTATACTAACAATTATAGATTTTGATACTTCTGTATTAAAATTATTCATTTAATATATATATTATTAAGCTTGTTAAAGCCTTTTTCACATTTTTATTGAGTATTAAAACTAGTCAATAAAAATGCACTGCAATTTATTTTACAGAAAAAATTTAAATATTTAACATTCAATCATTTTTATTATGTCATCAATCAAAGAGAAATCGCCCCTTGACATTACTTAAAAGAGTCACTTAACATCTATCTGTATCACAGATAAAAAATTTTTGAAATAAATTCTTAAATTTTTCAAAAAGAGAACTCTGATTTTGGAAAAATTTAAGAATTTATTTTAAATTAGTATCAACCAATTGAAATGTTTTGTTTGAATTTTCTTCATTTAAGTTCTATTTAAATTTTCGTCATATTTTGTACTGTAATAAATTAAATATACATTTTATCTTAAGAAATTATTTGGAAAAGCTAAAGGTTTTTCGACATTTTTTTAAAAAAATTATATGATAAATAAAAAAAATTATTTTGAAAACCGGATATCGTAATCAAAGTGATACTCTATATGAAATTTTCAACATAATCGAAATTTTATAATCATTTAATACATATTTTTTATAGGACTACAAAACTTACTTGCTATACATGAAACGTTATTAGTATTCGCATGATAATTTTTCATTTTTATATTTTTATACCATGTTATAAGACAATTGAAAGAAAATACACCTTTAATTTCTCAAAAGGTTGAAACCTGTATTAAATTAAATTAAATAATTAAAAAATGAATAAAATGTTTTCTATTAATTTCTTCAGTCGCATCTTCTATCCTTTGTTAAATCACCACTCTCTTCCTTGACTGTAAAGGGAAATTATGTCTCCTAATAATACCCGAAATTTCTTCGATGAAACTGCACTTTATCTGTCAGCCACGAATGATTTTTTGCTAAAATAAGCAGAAAATAAGCATATTATAATATTATATAATATATATTATTTATACATGTAAATAATATAAATAATATTATATTTGATATATCTCTGGCGTTCGGTACCACAGGTATCGGGTTCAAATCCCGGCTTTGCCCATGGGTGTTGCAGTGGTTCGTAATCCACTTTAAACTGTAGGTCCCGGTCCTAATAGGATCGTAGAGCTCTGCGGGGGCATTGTTACTCCGCGTCCGTGGCTTACCATCAAAGTTACACGCGCCCCCTGGCTAATGCAATGTGAGTAACATCGGTGCAGCCCTTATTGGCATCCAAAGACGTCCATGTCTGTTTGCCAGTTGCATTGGAAAAAAAAGTATTATTTATTTATTAATAAATAATGCTTATAGTAGTATAAAATAATAGTTTATTTATGACTCTAAGTAAATATGTGTAAAGAAACAAAAATGTATTTTTGAGATATATATGAATTCTGGCCATAAACTTGTATCATTATACGATATGTTATCATTGCATTAAAGAACATTATTAAAATATTTTTCATCTACTCAGTGAATTCAAAAAAATAGTAATAAATAAATTACTATTTTATACTACTATAAGTATTGATTCATAAATAAAAAATTAATACTTGCAATCAATAAATTATTAAGGCTAAAAATATATTTGTAAAAAAAATTGTTTTTTAGGAGATATATGAATTCTGACCATGACACCTGTATCATTATATATGTTATTATCCCATTATAGACATATTTTTTCATCAACTGAGTGAATCGAAAAATAATAATAACTAAATAATACTTATAGTGACAGACACCCGATAATTCGAGGATAATCTCTGTACAATAAATCATCCCGCAGTCTTCATATTAACATGCGTTTCCGGCATACTCCTCACAGCTTTCCCGCACTTATTTAAATTGTCGTCAGCATGGCAGGTTGAAAAGATTAACTCCCTCTCCCCCCCAAACTGAGAGCGTAGGCCTCAATATACTTTCATCCGTATCACAAAGGAGGGAAAAAACTTAGCGCAAAGCTTTGTGCTTCCGCCATCTATTGAATCCCCCCGCCCCTCTATTGAATCACCCCTCTCCCCTTGTAGTTCTCACTCAAAGCATGAATGGAAAGAGAATAAAGGGCTTTCCCAACGAGATCAGAGTATTACAGCTTTTCAAATTCGAGAGACGCCAGATGATTTACGTATTACCGATGAAAGGGGGGGATGTCGCAAACATTTCCTGTGATAAGCGTCCATAGTTAACGTCGCCTGCGAAGGGGTCCTTTAAACCTGGTGTAGGCTTTCCTACAGCAGGGTAACAACAACAAAAAACTTACATAAGTAGGGAGGCAGAAATAGATAATTAAAACATTTTCAGAATTTTTTTTTCTAGAACTTTTCTATCAATCTCTTTCTATATATAAAGATTGGTTTGGTTTGTCGGTCTACGTTATTTTGTGCACACTTTAGGCTATTTAGACCGGGACCTACAGTTTAACGTGGATTCCAAACCAATCACAAGCATACATGTCATAGACAGGACTCGAACCTGTAGCACCAAAGGCCAGAGCGCTAGGCTGTTGGTCGTCAACTTTAAAGAATATATAAATATTATATTAATCAAATTAAAGATTAATATTTATACATCAATACATAACATCATATTGAGTATTATTCAATGGCAATATTGTAGCTAGTGTGATATTAAATATCATCAAAATTCATATCAAATATACCAAATATACATGCCACGTCAGGATTCTAACCTGCAGTACCAAAGGCCAGAGAGCTAGCCAATTGGCCATCAAGCCGCTATATATAAAGAAGGGGAATAAAACGTAACTAGGTTTAAATTTACTTTTTTAAGTTTACTACAATTGTTTTAAGTGAAAGACAATTACATAATTAGAAATTAATTGCCTTACGGTGATACAAAATGATTTACGTAATTTATTATCATAGTTACTATAATATAATATACTTTAGATATAATAATAATTTGATTATCAATGTTTAAATTCATGAAACAAATTATTATAAGAAAATCCCCATTAAATAACTGGATTAGTTTTAACATTTAGCTACTATTAAATAATTGAAGTGAATTGTTTAAAAGCGATGTGTTCTTGGACAAATATTATTGATGAACTTATATTGAGAATAATTTGTTATCAATCTGTTTTCTAAAATTTTGTTTTTAATTGAAAATTAATAGGAATATTTAAATTCCACAAAAAAGCGAGTATATGATTAACCAACTAGTAAAACAACTAGTGGGCATGATGGCCGAGTGACCAGTGCTCTGGAGCTTACAGCAAAATATGGAGATCACGAGTTCCGGTGATACTTGATTTATGCTTACTCTTTTTATAATGTATTGAAAAGAAGTATAAATATGTGATATAAATAAAGAGAAAAGACGAATAACAAGCGAAGGCTTAATGAACTAACAAATAGCAATAGTGATGTTTTACAGGAAAGAAATTTCACTTCTTTTATTAAACCATTTTCAGTCATTAATTTACCCGTATTTGAGTCTTGTTTATCCGTGTTTGAGTCTATAAATAATTTCTCCACAAGAACTCTCATTAAAATTTTGATGAATCATTAAAAAAAAAAAATTTCTGTTCTGAGAAAAAATCAGTGCTAAAAATAATCTCCATTCCCGAAATTATTTCTTGGAAGTAATTGAGGAAAAAAATTATTTTGAATGTCAAATGAATTTATATTGTTTGACTGTTGAAATTTAAAATAAAAAGACCAAAGTATTCGAAATAAAAATAAAACTGACAACCATCAAATTAATTCAAAATTTCGATAACAATTTTAAGACAAAAACTTGCCCCCGTAAAAGCACTAATGAATTTTCGCTGTTGTCGCCATAATTTAATGTTTGATTAATTTAAAAATCATTATGTGGATCTATTTTGAGAATATTTTAAATCACAGGTTTATTTTAAAAGATCGATAATAATCACTAAAAAATGTAGAATTTTTTAATAAGTTAATGTCTCTTGAGGTATAAGTATAAGTATATGTGTATATCTAAGTATGTGTGTATGGGTATAAGTATTTGTCTCTTGAGATTATTATCAACTACAATAGAATCTACATCAAGTTGTATTTTACAAATCCTTGATATTTATTAAAACCTAAAATAGAATCATCTTATACTATAATTTTTATTATTTCTAGGTAAAGATCCAATCTTAATTAAGATTTAAAAATGCCAAATTAAAAATTTTGTAACAGAACGTAATTTTGTTATGTACAAAAGTTCTGGCACTCGGTACCACAGGTTTCGAATTCGAGTCCCGGCGGTGCCATGGATGTTTGTAGTGATTCGGAATCCCCTTTAAGCCGTAGATCTCGGTCTCATATGACTGTTGAGCTGACAACCCTACCCCGTAAAAACAAAAAAACATCTCTCGTCTCGAAATCTGCCAGTAGGTGGACGGCCTTGGACTACACTGGGCTGTTGAGCCAATGAAGATGATGATGCATACAAAAAGAATAATACAAATTAGCAGTTTTATCTCGATTAGGAGATACGTTGGTAGTCGGCTCCCTCAATTTTCATGAAATATATGTAAAAAATTAAATGTGGGAATAAATATTATTAGTATCTTTTTATAACGTAATTTATAGTACTTCATATATTATCAAGTAGCGTACTTTATAGTACTTTATATATTTATCTTTATATATTTTGCGAATTATAATAATTTATAAATTATAAGAAACTATATGAATAAGTCAGATTCAGGAAAATGGTTCCCAAGTCGTTAATTTTTTAAAAGCTTTATTGCTACTATAAAATAAAATTTTGATGCTAATTATTCTACAGGAGAAGACGTCGTTTTGATTGTCAGCTCTGTTGCCTGTCTTGGATTTAAAAATGATGGTTGTAAGTTGTTCGGTCGTTTTAGTGGGAAAAAAATTCCCACCATTTTAAACTTTTATAAAGATTTTTTCCTTATATTCTTTGAATTTTTAAAGCATTGTTCTGGTTTTAACAATGCACGCATATACCTGTGTGTGTGTGTGTGTGTGTGTGTGCAGAATATTCAACAAAACAGTATAAGGAAGAAAATCAAGGGAATTTATCTACTGACTTCTTTGAAGTAAAAATTACGATTCAAATATTTCTAAAGAATTTAAATATTTTCGTTTTACTACATCAATTTTTAAACGCTTATACTCAAGACGTTGCTATTCATTTCCGTAAATTGTGTTATTCATGTATTTTTTTAAAACAATTCATTTATTATTTTATTTTACTAAACAATTATTAAGCCTTATTTTTTTTACACTCTAAGGCCAGCCATTTATATATTTCAAAATAAATAAAAATATCTTATTCAATTGAATGTTTGAAAAAAATAAAAGAAGTTAAGACAGCTACTGTAAATTTTTGTTAAGGACCATATAAATATTGCTAAAACAAACTTTCTATTAATTTCTATGTCTTTTACACGTATAAACATGTTAAGAGAATTTATTTGAGCATAATACAATGAAATTCAAAAATTTTGAAAGTGTTTGGAATCAAACTTTTTGCTTGATTAATTATCAAACATTTGTGTTTTGTATATGAAATACTTCAGTAAGGTATGCTGAAGTATTTTCTTTAGGAAAGTATTTTTATTCCTCAGTATTTCCAAGTGATATTAAAATAAGATATTTTCTAAAAATGGACTATTTTGTTATGGTAAACACAATAGATCGACTTCATATTTCCTTTATTCCGTATTGTTTTATTCCAATTTACATCTAGTCAATGTTACATAAATTTATGAATATAAATAGTTTTCTTTCCCTTATGAAGAACAGTTTAAACGATTGACATCAATAAGAAATCATTAACTGCCAATCAATTTTACGTTATTGTTCTATATTAAAGATGTCTGCTTTCTCACCAAATATGAAACGTCGCACTAAATCAGTCCAATAAATCATTCTTCTAAATATCGACATTCTTTATACAAACCCGGTCAAAGTCTAAATGCTGATAACACTCCAAATTTTAGAACGCAATATTGCAAATGTGCATTTTTATTATGAGAATCACCTCACCAAATAAATTTTGCTTAATGAAAAAAAAGTTTTTAATAATTTAAAAGATGTCGATTAATAATTTCAGAATTTATTTGCCATTTTTCGCAGTTAAGATTGCTCGTACATGCATTTCATCTTAATTCTACATTGCGGAAGAAATTTTGATAGAAAATTTCGCAGTGAATATGCATTTCAAATTTAAATTTTTCGTTAACTCATATAAATTACATTAATTTAAAGACCAATGCTGCTTCTCTTTTAGGGCATACAAAATAACTGTTAAATATATATATATGCAATACATTTGTGTTGTATGATGATTTTTTTAAAGTATATTGCTGACAAAGCACACGCAATCTGATTTGCCTTCTGCACGGCTTATCTCGCCAAAGACCATAAAATATAAAAAAATCTATTTCATTTCAGTAAATCAAACAAAGAACAGAAATTAGTTCAATCGATTGTGTATTATAATACACAGGATCAAGAGTATCAGGTATATGCGTATAGCATGTGTATGCATTTTTGTGTGACGAATAAAGGTAATCTGTATCTACGTATAGGAGCCTGATGGCCCAATCACTAGTCTTAGGTTTCGGGTACGAGTCGTATTTAGAATTCGTATATGGTTTATTTGGTTTGAATTCCTGCGGTGCCATGGATGTTTGTAATGATTCGAAATTCACTTTAATCCGTAGGTCTCATTCTCATATGACTGTAGACCGTAGGCGTAGGGCTGACAACCCTATCCTATAAAATTAAAACATACCTTGTCTCGAAATCTGACAATACCTTGTCTCGGTTGGACCACCATGGGGCTATTGCATCGATGATGATGAGGTTGATGTATATATGTGTATCCGTTTATATGGACAAATTTTAATAATGATGTATTCCTTTTTTTTTTATGTTTTTTCTTTATATTATCAAGGATTGGCGAAGTAGTAAATAAATGCTATAATTATAGTTTTTTAATTGCATTTTGTCTGCATGAGATACAGACAATATTCCTAAGTTTTAGCAAAATTAATGCTCCCGTTCGTTAGCTGTTAAGTTAACAAACTTGACGACTTCTACTACAATGATGGTGTTCTAATTATCTTACCTTTTCCGCCATCTTGGGGAATAACCTCAAACCTAAGTGTCCAAAATTTAAAAATAACTCATTGTTGTTGTCGAAAATCCCTTTACTAAATTTAGAATAGGTATCTTGTTATGAAAAGTCTGTTTTAAATTTTTTAAATAATATAATATCAGCTTTAAATTTAAATTTAATTGAGTTAACCCAAATACTTCAAATTTTTAATTTCAGCATATTTAAGGATAATTTTACAAAATTTTGTCAAAAAACAAATTTGGTTTTTTTTTGCTAAGATTTTTTTTTTCCAATTTTTTTACGCATTTGGTTGATGATTTATAAAGAGGACTTTTTTTACTTTACATAATCTATGTCTATGTATTTGATGCCAACATTTAATGAAGTAAGTCATCATATCAATTAATTCGGGAAAAAAAAAAGCGACAATTTTTTTTAACAGAAAAAAAATGTATTATACAAAGACAAACGTGGCTTATTATGTTGCCCACACAACGTAAGTAAATGATATCAGATCAGAAGGTTTTTCCAAGCACTGAAGTTACTATGTAGTTGTTACTCTGCAGTTTAATTACCCTTATGTTAATTATTTTTATGTTTTATTTTTACAAACTAACATAAATGCAATTGTGCAATATTTTTGAAACTCAGTTTTAGAGTTCATTGCTTCATAGAAATTTTTTTCTTTCATATGTATGTTTAAAATTTATATTCATATTTTAGAAATATATGAAATTGAAGAAAATTTTAAAAGCTATTTGATGGACAATTTAATATACACATAAATTTTTGAAAACAAGTTCATTTAAAACTTAGTGCTGGTATACTTTGTTAAATAAAAATTTGCACATCTAGTTTCGCAAAATTTCTAAAAAAATTTAAAGTTTTGTTAATATTGTCTCTTTCAGCGTTGTAGTTTTGCCATAGGCCGCCGTACTAGTTCATTATGAAAAATTGTAATAATTTTTAATGCAATTTGATATGCAAAAAAAGATGCAATTGAGTAATATGTACTTTAATAAACAATCTTTTATTTAAGCTGTTCCACAATAGATAGCGCTACGAAGTAAGGAAGTGAAAGATTTTGAGATCATATTTTTTATATGAAAAAATATTTTAGTTACTTTCACTGTAGCGCCATCTATTGTCAAGAAATTCAAATAAATGGAATTTCCTTAAAAGACAAATTAGTTAGATTTCATCTTTTTTCATAAAAAGTTCGATTTATAAAATTTTTACTTTGTTATTGCATATTTGTATTTCAAGTATATCTTCTAATATGTGAATGAGTACATCTAAGTAGGGTTCCTGACATTGTAGGACAACAAAAAAAAAGGACTCTTCAAAATGAATTTATATTAATTTCAATTTTTTATTATTGTAAATTACTGGAATGCAATTTCAGAATTAATATTTGTGTAAGCGAATAATTTCCTCGAAACATCTATAACAATGAAAAAAAGTTTTATTTGACATTTAAGTAATAATATAGCAATTCATTAAACACAAATGCATTATTAGAATAATCATTAGAATTCAATTAAAAATTCAGTTAATTTAAAAATGTAGAGAAAGTTTTTACAAAATTACAAGTTTCAAATCTAAACCAAAATAAACGGTTAATTTTTAAAATTATTTTTGTTCTGCGTTTTGCCAGACATAAAAAGTGTAAAATTTTTTTATATTTTAGGCAAATTTTGAACAATTATATTTCAAATTAAGATACATAAATAATTTATTTTTTATAAATTCAATTGAAAATCTATTTCATTTATTTCTCTATTTAGTTGGCATTATATTTTAAATTGTTTTACGGTATTCTGAAGTGGAAAGAATTAAAACCACATAAGAAAGAATTTCAAAATATATATTAATAAGTTTATAATTAGCATTTACTAAAATCATGTACAATTAGTTATTTAATATTTTGAATCTTCTAAAATGTTTAAAAAATATATAAATGTTATAAATTTTTTTTATTACTGTTACTTCAACAGAAATCTCATGTATATTTTAATCCAACTTTTTTTTTAACCTCAAATTCAATAATTTCATCAAATTTCTGGTATGCTGAAAATTAATTATTTAACAAAATTTGCAAAATGTAAAATTTTTAGAGAAGTTAAAGATTATTCTAAATAAATAGTTGCTGAAGAAAGAAATAATTAGAAGTTATCAATAATCTTTTGAGATTCTGCACTGACTAATATTTTTAAGTGGTGACTAATTTGAAAACAAAAAATTCTTCATATTTAGACGTTTATTTCTGAAGTTTGTCATATAATGAAAACATCTGTACAAGTTCTTCAACAGCTAAGCTGAACATCTACATTTAATGTTCCAAAAACAATAAATATATTTCATATTTTATAGAATTATCATTTACATCATATTATCATGAATATAGAATTATCACGAATAAAGAATTATCATGTTTAATAGAATTATCATGAATAAAGAATTATGATGTGTAATAGAACTATAGAATTATCATGAATATAGAACTATAGAATTATCATGAATATAGAATTATCTTGAATTATAGAATTATGATGAATATAGAATTATCTTGAATTATAGAATTATGAATATAGAATTATCATGAATTATACAATTATCATGATTATAGAACTAGTGAATTATCATGAATATAGAATTATCTTGAATTATCATGAATATAGAATTATCTTGAATTATCATGAATATAGAATTATCTTGAATTATAGAATTATGATGAATATAGAATTATCATGAATTATACAATTATCATGAATATAGAATTATCATGAATATGGAACTATCATGAATTATAGAATTATCATGAATATAGAACTATCATGAATTATAGAATATTCATGATATTTATAGAATTATCATGAATATAGAACTATCATGAATTATAGAATATTCATGATATTTATAGAATTATCATGAATTAAAAGCAGTTTAAATAATTATTTTGAACAATGCTCTTCTGTTTAAAGCTTTCCACGAAATTAGAATTCTTTCAATTCATGGCTTCAAAGAAAGCCGGCAAGTAGGTACATGACTGGAAATTTTCAGAATTCTATTTCTACAAATAAACAAGTAATATAAAAAAAAATTTTTTAAAGTCAATTCGTACTTTTTTTTCACTCTATTGCAGAAAGTCCTTTATAAATAATTTTCATTCATTTTTTTAAGTTTATCTGGCGCCATCTATTGGTAGATATATGCAATTTAAATCTAAAAAAAAAAAAACTAAAATCAATTAATTAAATTTAATTAATGAATTAATATTTGAAAAACTATATTAACATCCAGTGTCATTCACTACAAGTTAAAAAAATGTATTTGAACTGGATGGATAAAATAAATTATACGGATGGATATATTAAATTTAAATAATTAGTGGATGAATAAAAGTATTTTATGAACGATTGAAAATTTGAACAAGATATATATAGGGAGAGTGTGAGCTAATAGAAGGAATTGAATGAAAGGGCTTAAGGGTCCCATATCTCTCTTTTGATATTATAATGGTCGCCACAGAATTTAGAAAATATTTCTATGGCCATTTTTATAATCCAAATGTTTGTGTAGGAAGGATGTCTTATTCCAATCTAATTATCAACTCTAATTCAAAAACTGTAAAGAGGCAACTCAGCTCTAGGCGCAGTGATGTGGTGTGGTGTAGTAATAGCTCAAATACAAGAAATTCTTTTCAATCTAATTGCAAATTGTTCACAATATATTTCGAATACTGGAACACTCCATCTGCTTTCCCATTTTGATTCTTGCACAGTTATATAATTCTAATTCTCTACACCGAATCCCATATTAAAATATTAAACACATTCTGAGAATATTTTCATGGTTTTTTAAATTTTTTTTATTTTAAATATCAATTTGAGGATCATGATTTTTTAATTCACTAAATTACTCCTAATGTCTTGTTACCACTCAATGCTCACTGGCAATTTTTTCCCGCAAGAAAAAAAGCGGTTAAACAAAATATATTTATTATTATTATTATTTTTTTTTTTTTTTTTTTTTTTGTCGTTTTCAGTACGTATTTTGTTAATGCTCCATTATTGATTTTGTGAAATATTTTCATAGAGTCATATTGATAAAAAAAAAATATCATTTTGCTGTACCTGGCTGTTGCAAATTCTAATTCGCTGGTATCATTCTTTTCATTCACTGCTTTTAAAAATAAGAATTTTTCAGCGTATATATGCATGTACAACAATAGTTAGGCTGTCTGATCAGCGATTTTCATAAGACACACAAATGCGGGGCTGTTGGTTATGGGTTCGTTGAAGATACTTTAGATGGCTGGCGATTTCTAGAAAAGATAATGATGTGCTCAATTTAATGTTAGTAGTATTTTTTTTATTCAATTTATCAACAAAAAATAATCCATAACAATCGATTAAAAAATTATTTAATCGTAATCGCTTTCAAAATTTATTTGCCATTTTGTGCTGCCATCTACTGAAAGTATTAATAATTAATTTTTTATTTTAACTTACTTTTTTATGAGTTGGTTGACGCAGAAAAAACATAATATATTGAGAGTGTGTGTAATATAAAAATTAATAATTAATAATTATTTTATAATGCTGAAATTATAAAATATTTTAAATTTTTAAATATTTAAAGATATTTCTTACAGTTTGTGTCCTACAAAAAAATATATATTTCATGAAAATAGGTAAATCATTCAAAAAATTAACAATAAATTCGATTAATAAATTACAATAAATTCAATAAATTTGAAATTCGATTGGTTACATTGAAAAGTTAACCTTCTGAAAATTTTGCTTATGAAATTTGATTTGAATAATTTTTTTCCAATATAGTGAATATAAGACTATTTCTTCAAAATAATAAACATTGAAATACTTGTTTTCTTATGTAACATAAAAGCCACTCATACTCAAGATTTATTACAAAATGGAAAATTTAAATGGAACATTTTCAATTTAAAACTTAAAGTTTGGCATATTGTCATTACGTCAAAATAATGGTAATTTTATAGAAAATATTTAGAAAAATTATTAAAAAATGTATAAATTAAATTACAAAATATTTTACAGCATTTAAAAGTAAAAATTATTAATGTAGAAAATTATTAAAAAAAATATATGAAATAAATTACAAAATATTTTACTACATTTAAAAGTAAAAATTATTCAAATTAAATGCGCTTCTTTATAGATTTTCCAAGATCCATCAACATTTTTAAGAGTTTTTGTTTAAGCAATCAGGACAAAACGACTTGAAAAAGTTAAGTTTTTTAGTTTTCTTTTTAAATTCTATGTATAATTAAAAAGAAAATTTGTAGCTATTAAAAAAAATACCATTTTGAAATATTTATTTTTAATAAAAATATTTATGAATTTGGGAAAAATATATTAAGGTATCCCAAAACCTTTCAACACCAAATCATATACCAAATGTTAATAAATTTTAGGTATATGATTTGAATGCAAAACATCATAACTGATTAAAGACAAGCGATAAAAAGAAATAGTCACCAATTAAATAAATTAAAAGAAAAGTCTGGACTTGTTGTTTTAATTTCTTAATTTAAGGCTTACAGTCGACAAACAATTATTTTTCTTTATAAGTATATCTGTAAAGAAATGTACTAATAGAAACGCATGTGTCCAGTGAGGATACAATCTATTATTGATCAAATCGCTAAGTGAGGATCAAATCTATCAATTATTGTCAATTCAAAAAATTAACAATAAATATCACCATGTATTTGTTTGGAATCTTATAAATTCCACAATTTTAGCAAAATTTACTTGGAAAACTGTGCATTTCTTAGCATAGTTTAAAACAGTATAACAAAATTACACGAATAAAAATTTTTTTTTGCCCATACATAAATGAAAAAAAAAATTAATACTTGTAATTTTTTTTATTTGAAACTAGATTGCATACATTGAAAAGCTATGCTTTTGAAAATTTTGCTTATGAAATTTGATTTAAATAATTTTTTCCCATTGTAGTAAATATAAGAATATATCTTTAAAATAATATACATTTAAATAATTGCTTTCTTATGTCATGTAAAAGCCATCCATAATAAAGATGCATTACAAAAAAAAAAAATAATAATTTAAAGCCTAAATTTTGGCGTATCATCATTAAGTCAAAATAATGATAATTTTATAAAAAATATTTAGATAAATTATAAAAAAAATTTTTTTGAATTAAATTTAAAAATAATTTGTAGTATTTAAATTAAATGCTCTTCTTTATGCATTTTCTATACTCCATCAACATTTTTAAGTGTTTTTATTTACACTTTCACGACAAAACGACAAAAGAAATTTAAATTTATTAATTTTCTTTTTAAATTCTGTCTATAATTAAAAAGAAAATTTGTAGTTTTTCGAAAAAATACCATTTTGAAACACTTATTTTTAATGAAAACATTTATAAATTTGGGAAAATATATTAAGGTATCCCAAAACCTTTCACTATATATATTAATAAATTTTACGCGTATGATTTGAATGCAAAACATCATAACTGATTAACTAAAAGCAGTAAAAAGAAATATCACCAATTAAAAAAATTAAAAGAAAAGTCTAGACTTGGTTTTATAATTTTTTTAATTTAAGGCTTACTGTCGACAAACAAACATTTTCCTTTATAAATATATCTATAGATAAATGTACTAATAGCAACGCTCGAATCTAGTGCGGATCAAATCTATTCATACAGTAGTTACAAGCATTGGCACTGAACCGCAAAAAAGTCTTGTAAAAAAACAAAATCAACTAAATACTAAATAATATATTCTTTATATATAAAGGAATTCGCTTAAACGCTCGATTTTCTTTTGAGTCCTAGTGTGTAGACCAGAAGTGGCCAACCCAAATGATCTTGCTGTCCACTTTGGAAATGTGTCCTAACTCCGCGGGCCGTATATAAAATTATATATCTCCATATTAGATTTAGATCCACTATAGACATTTTTTTCGGAGTGAGAAATTAAACCATAATGAGTTATTATTATTGTGTTTACTATTATTCTTACATGTAACCATAGATGATATAATAATAATGACACTAAACGTACATTGTAAAGAAATATATAACACTAAAAATGAAATTTAAATGAAATCTTTAAAAAGTATTTATTTTACAAGTGCGATGTTTGCTTCTCCACTCTTTCACTTAGTTTTTGCAAATCGATGCTCGCACATTATGGTTCGCAGAATACAATTTTATTATTCTGTGAACTCATAATTTTAAGCTCATAAATAAAACAGGCACTATCTGTCCTATATTCGCAAGAATAGTGTTTTAAAATCAAAGTTAATTTTCTCATAATTTCGATAATTAATTTTGGAATATATGGATGCACACATAATGTATTTTTTAATGTATTGGTTTTCGATGCTTTGGCCATTATAAAATAATTATATTTTGCAAAAGTGTGATAAATCTTACGGGCCGGAAAAATGTCAAGGTGGGTCTCATGGTGCCACCCCTGGTGTAAAACTTTGATATTAAGTATACTTTTATATTTTAAACAGCTGTTTTTTTTAATTTTATATTTTACACACATTGAAATATCTTAAATGTTTTTTTAAATAAGTTATTTATATTCATTTCATTTCAAGAAAAGTTTGTTCATTTCGATTCATGTTAATTCACAGTGCACACATATTACAGATTTTTCTTTGTGTGATGGCAACACCGTAAAGGCCCATTACTGGTTTAATACAGGGAAAAAAGTTTTGCACTGTAATGATTAAGAAAATTCTTAGACCTTCCAAATTATTAATAAACATTAAATAACACAAAAATATAATAACTTTAAATTAAAATTATTAAACATTAAAATATTTATAAACAAACTAATCAGTAAACTTAAAAACAATGAGTAATAAAAAAACTTCAAAATATAATAATTTAAGATACAATCAGTAAGCTTAACATATTTTCCTTAAAACAAAATTCTTATCATGTGAACTTATGAAATTATTTACAAACAAAAATTTCCACCTACACAAAATAAAAAAATAAAAAAAAAAACTATGACAATTTGGCAACTGAAATTAGCAGAGGTAGAGATATTTTTATTCAAGAATTCATAATTATTTTCTTTAAAAAAAACTCCACTTTTATTCACATTAAAAAAAAATATTTACATCAGCTCTATCTCTCTAAAAATATTTACATCATCATTACCTTCAGCTCCGTGATATTAAATTCTCGAGACCTAGTTAGAGTTGATCAAGTTTACAACGTATGCGAACAATAACCATCGAGAACAATTTTTATTTAATGTTATAATTTTTAGAAAAAAAATATATTCAAGAAAGAGAGAGAGAGAGAAAATACATTAAAAATTCTGATTAAGATAATTTTCCTTTTATTTATCCTATAATATTTTTTCGCTAGTAAAATTATGGTATTAAATTAGAGTATATAAGTAAGCAGAATCGTAAGAGTAAGAAAATCCTTTTCACCATTGATATTATTTAAATGTAGTAAGTTTAATAATTACATAATTTAAATTATTAATTATTAAATTTATTTATATTAATAATATAATTTTATTATATTATTAATATATATTATTATATATATTACAATTTTAAATATTTATATTTAATATTTTTTATATTTTAATTTATAAATTAATAATTAATAATTAATTAACTTCATTAATGTAGTATGTACATAGTTCACTTATTTGCTTGCTCAATATAGCTTTCAGTGTTATTTTTTTCACCTTAATTTTCCTTCATTTAAAGTGGATTTTCATCAAGAATTGAAACTAAAGAGTTTTTTTTTTTTTTTTTTTTTTATCTGCGGGGCTTAGACTAAAGGTTAAATTTTCGATTACCGTAAAACAAATATGAGTAATAGATCAAGTTGAAATAACTATTGGGGTTGGCGATCGCCAAAATAGGGATTTGGCGTAGGATTGCCTGTATTGATAAAGTCTCGATTAGGACACGTTACATTACTGTTTAATGTATTTATTTACTTAGTTTGGTTTTAAAAAATTCACTTGATGGATTTATGCTTCCTATTAAAAAATATATTATATAGTTGGGTAAACTAAACAAAAGATGAAACTATAGTTTTTATCCATACTATTCTTAATTATTCAATTCATATGTATTACTATCAGCAATACCTGAGAACTTTCCCAATAGTGTAAAACATGGTAAAGATGGTCTTTATTTATTGTAAGACCTGTTACAATATCCTTTACAAAGTTCAATAAGATTTTGCGATATTATTACGAAAACATATCGCCTGCGTTATAGTCAGCCTATATTGTTAAAGGAACAACAAGCTAAATCAATTCATCGAATTGTTTTCTTCCACCTTATTACTAACCTAATACCGTCTTAAAAAATTGCCCGGGTCCTTTCGCACATGCCAGAGATATTTTTCTTAATTAACTTGATGATTTCCTTTTGTATTCAGGCAATCACAGAGCAAACGTATTGTAAAGGGCAAGATGCTGTACTTCTTTATCGCAAATTTTATTTAATTATGGGTCAACAGAGAAAATACGCTAAGCTGCATTCTTTTTCATTATTGCATCCCTATTGTCGATCCCTGCCTTGTTTTCGCTCTAGATGTAAAGGGTGTTGATGATGAAGGAATGCAATTAAAACTGGTATGCAAAGATGGATATGCAAGGTATTTGAAAGTTCTATTCCAAGTATTGAGAAGTAAGAAAGTATTGAGAGTTCTATTCCTTCCAGCTTTTGTATTTCTGATCTAATGATTTTCAAAACAATCACGATATATTTCCTGTTATTAGCCGTCATCATACTAGTAAGCAGCTAATAGTGCTTTCTTCTTTAATAATAGCTTTTTTTAGTATATTTGCTTAGGATAGATTTTCTTAGTTCTCGTATACACTCATTTTCTCTCTTGAGCTATTATATTTAATAAATAATTATAATTTTAAAATCATATTTAATAATTTTAAAATCATATATATCTAAAATCATACTTATAATTTTAAAATCGAACTTATTTTAAAATCATATTTAATAACATTTTAAAATCATACATATCTAAAATCGTACTTATAATTTTAAAATCATACTTAATTTTAAATCATAATTAAAATCATTTTAAAATCAATCATAAATATAATTTTTAAATCATACTTAAAATCATTTTAAAACCAATCATACTTATAATTTTTTAATCTACTTAAAATCATGCATACTTAAAAATATACTTAAAATTTTTAATCACACTTAAAATCATTTTAAAAACATGCATACTTAAAATCATACCTATAATTTTTAATTACACCTAAAATCCTTTTAAAATCATTCATACTTAAAATCATATTTATCATTTTAAAATCATACTTATAATTTTAAAATTATAGTTATAATTTTAAAATCATACTTATAATTTTAAAATCATACTTAATTTTTAAATCATTTTAAAATCAATCATACTTAAAATCATTTAAAAATAAATCATACTAATAATTTTTAAATCATACTTAAAAAAATCATTTTAAAATCATGTATAGTTAAAATCATACTTATCATTTTAAAATCATATTTAATCTTTAAATCATCATTACTATAGCGATTTTCTCTATATAGCAGTTAACATGATAAATTTAATTACAAAAACGGATAAATAACACGTGCCTAATGGAGAACGTAGATTCAATCAAATAAAATAAAAATTCATTTACTTGAAATAATGAAGGATTAGGGAAATAAGAAATTGAAAATACCACTTCCTTTGTTGAACGAAAAAAAAAAAAAAAAAAGAAGAGAATAAATAAGACATTTAATAAATTTTTAAGTGAACAAATATATATTATTGATATCGCAATGAACACTTCTAAATATTTTTGCAAAAATTGATCGAATGTTACGTGAAACTTATTGTGAGTTTTAAATTAATATTTAAAGTAAAAAAACGATTACAGTTTTTGCAAAATGTATTGCTACTGAAATCATTTTATGTTCAAAATAAATACTCAATCGTTAGAACTTTGGATTTAAATGCTTAATAATCTGGTCTTTCACTCTTGCAATAGGAGATGCTTTCGGGTCTAGGTATTGATTTTTTGATAAAGAGAGATGTTCTGAGATGAGCTAAGTTCCTAAAGTGCAAGTAATTAAAATGAATCGACAATTTTTTCTTACTATGAAATAAATATTTGCAAGTGCAATATTATTGTAGAGAAAATATTTTTTTTTTTTAACTTTCAAAGAATATTATATTTCTATTAAGCAATTTTAAATAAAAATAAATTGCTCAAAAAATTTCCATCACCGATTATTAAGATTAAATTCGCAAACAAATGTTTAATTTATTGTTTTGCACTATGTTTGAACACGATTTTCTTTTGGTTCAAGGATATAATGAAGTATTTGCAGTGAAAAACTAGTTGATTGTTATTACGTAAATGAAAATAATTCCCATTTCCAAATTATTCTGCAACATTATTCATATTTGATTTAGAAGCAGCATTTTTCTCTGAAATACTAGATAAATAAAATGCTTGAAAAACTCCTTCATCGGTTTTTAAGAGTAAATTCGCAAACAATTGCTTAATTTATTGTTTTAACACGATTTTTTTTGCTGGGGGATGGGGTTCAAGGATGCAATTAAGGTTACAATAGCCGCGTGGCTAGTGCTCTGCCGCTCGGTGTTACTGGGTTCGAACCCGAACCATGTGACACCATGGATGTTTGTAGAGGTTCGAAATCCACTTTAAGCTGTAAGTCCTGGTCTCATATCCCCGCAGAGCGTCACAGAGCCCAATCAAACTTCTTCTCCACCACATCATTTCCAAAATGTATAGGGACAACTCAGCTCTAGGAATAGTAATGTGGTGTGGTGTAGTGCTAAAATGTAGTAATGTGTGTTAGTAGTGCTAAACAGACTGCCTGAATATCTGGCGCTCGGTGTCACAGGTTTAGATTCGAGTCCCTGTAGTGCCATGTATGTTTGTAGTGGTTCGGAATCCACTTTAAGTCGTCCCGGTCTAAGAAGATCGTAGAAGTTATGGGGGTAGTGTTACTCGCGTCCCTTAGCATATCTACAAGTGCCCTCTGGGTAGTGCTAAATGAGTAACAACGGCGCAGCGCTTGCTTATGGCATAAAGATAACTGTCCCTGTGTTTGCCAGCCTGATTAGAAAAAAAATTCAATATAACGACAATGTAGATTTTCATTTTTGAGACACTATATTTGAGGGATGCTAAAATTCGCAAAACAGTAGTTTATTTGAAGGCCGACATTTTAAAAGGCTATAAAATAATAATAAATGACATAAGAAGAAGAAAAGCTATGCATAAATTCTCCCTGGGAAAAAAATACAATCACACAAATGAATGTGAAGGGAATTTTCGTAATCATCAATGAATGCGAAACTAAAAATATAATATAAATAAAAATTAATGAATATATTGAACTATAAATAAAATCTGCTTTCCATCAAAGATATTAAAAATTTCATTCATATTATGCATGTCCAATTAGCTGATATACGATCTGCTTTACATGACATAATACAAATACACGTAGACAGAAGAGATTATTGAATTCTATACAAAAAGAAATCTCAAGTTGATAATATTAAATAAAATTAACGCACTAAAGAACAATCAATAAAAGCAGATGGCAAGAATAACATAACAATAAATAAAAGGCTTAGCTTTCAAACTAACTCCATGATACTTATTTCCAAAGATGTAATTGAAGTTATTTCCATGAAGCCTTCCATTTCGAAAACAAAAATATCATGTGTTTGTTTACATTGGTTTAAAAAGATATTCATTTTTCGCATTTACGTTATTAATAATTTTGTCCAATATAATGAACTCTAGTCAATTTTTCTCATACTATATCTAAAATTATCTATTTGTGATTCCTTCTTTAGGGAAAAGTGGTTTTTGAAATATTCAACTTTTCAGTTGGAAATATAAATCAACTCATGTTTATATAAATAAAATTAAAAATTTGAGAGTTGCATATAATTTGTTTCGTACAAAATCACAAAAATTGTATTCCCTGAAAAAAGTCATATTTTAAATTGATTACAATTAAGGAGGGAATGTTAAAATAAAAATAACGCATAAAATTATTGTTTACAGGTAACTACTGTTATTATTTTGGGTTTCTAACATTGCATTTTTAAACTTGAAAAAAAAAAAAAAAGCCAAAAATTCTTGTTTATTAACAAATTATTAATCAATTACTCTTTTTAAATAACATGCAAAATTCATAAACAGACATTTTGGGAGACAAAATATTTAAATTTTAAATATTATAATAGTAGTTGCAGTTTTTTTACATACAGTTTACATACTGTGATACAGTTTTTTTTTTCTGTAATGCAGTTGGCGATATCGTGAAAGTTATCTTTTATGCTATAAGAAAGAACTGCACAGACATTACTCATTTAGCACTGCCCAGGAGATACGTGTAGCTTAAAGATATGCTACGAACGCAAGTAACACTATTCTCACAACTCTCTACCATTCTATTAGACTGGGACCTACGATTCAAAGTGGATTCAGAACCACTACAAATATCCATTGCACCGCCGGACCTCGAAACATGTTGTACCCAGTGCCAGAGCACTAGCCATGTGGTTATAAGGCCCCTCATGTGTTGAAGTAATAACTTATGCATTTTTGTATCGTCTTATTAAAAAAATAAATGCCTTATGAAGTATAGAATAATTTAATTTTATTGTTGAATGTGTCAATTATTCATGCAGGATTTTACGACTATACATGGCGTGCCAATATAGGTTGACATCTGGGTTTTCCCACTTTTCCCTTATGCTCGATCCAAAAAGAAGATTCATGGTGTTCAATCATAGCATAAAAAAAACACAGGTCTCAGTACAGCTTCACTTTTGTCAAATATCAAAATTTAACTGTTTGTAAGGAAACAGTTTTCAATGTACTTTCTTCCAAGTTACTCGGGATCAGTAAAAAAACTGCAATTAATTAATTAAAGAAGTAATCAATTACTTAATCATCCCTTCCGGAGGATTTTAGGGCGAATGGAGGAAACCTGGTGGGGATGGGAGGAAACCTGGAATACTCTCATTAGGTAGTCTGACTCACGAGGCAAGATGCTGCTAGAACACCATCTAGTTTCATCATTTTTAAAACAGTGTCCTCCAGTAAAAGTCCTCCCGGAAGGCACTGCCCTCCTTTTTCAACGACACGGAGCCAAGTCAGACTTCTACCTACGTGTGCTCCCTTGACACAGAAGTTGCCCCTTTCCCACCTTCCATGAGACCATGCGGATTCTTGGACCTGATCTAAATCTTACTGTCTACCAAGAGGAATAAGAAACAACAAATAATTTAAAATAAATAAATATTTTTGCATTAATGTGCAAGTATTAAAAATTAAAATGCATTATAAACAATAGAATATATTATGATAATTAAAAGCGATATCTGATTCTGCATATTACTCCATCAAAAACTAAATAAACAACCAGTCGCCAAAAATCTGCACCTTAAAGCAATGTTAACTATTTTTGAAAATGTCTCTTTTACCAATCTGCTAACCAACACACAATTAACAGATTTTTAAAATTTATCAATCTTAAGTGCTTGATGGCTGTATGTATTAAAAAGTTGTTATCTTTCATAAATTTAACTCTTATTAGATATTTGTCATCGATTTAATAATTGAATAAATTGAGACTATTCATTTAATAAATAATAATTTAACCAATTTAAAATTAAATTCGATATCGTGAAGATAAGCAAATAAATGTCATAATAAAATACATGTTATTGAATGTTATCGTTCAGGAAATTACCAAACCTTTTAACATTCATGACAAACACTGCGATCAAATTTCATTTCTCAATTATGGTAAATATTATTTACAACTCTTGATTTAAAGCTTCGTTTGTTAAATTGTTTTAAAACACACATGCCTACCATACTTGACTGATTACATTACCGCTTTATAAAAGATTAATTGAATTATGTTTTAATATTTACATTTTTTTATTTACCTTAAAACGTTACAAATATTACGAAATTTTTTACCATATGATGCAAAATTAAACAAGAAATTTATAGTAATTACACAGTTTTCAAAAATTTCATAGTGATATAATTTCAAAATGATAACTAATTTATTAACAAAAAATTTCACTTATTGTGAAACAACAGGATTCTATGTTTATATTTTATATATCTCTAAGTCCTTTACACAAATTTGCTCAGAAAATTGAGATTTATTTTTTAAAAATTAAAGAAAGAAGTAAACACAATATTTAGTTCATATTTTAAGGAATCGTAGGATATTTATTATACGTATAAGGAAATGAGGGCCTGATTGGCTGGGTGTCTGGCGCTTGGAAGCCACAGGTTTTGAGCTCGAGTCTCAGCGGTGCCATGGATGTTTGGAGTCGTTCGGAATCCATTTTTAACCGTAGGTCCCTGTCTAATATGATTATAGAGCGTTGGTAGGCCTGACAATCGTACATCGTGAAAAGGAAAACCTCTCTTGTCTCGGAATCTGCCAGTATGCAGACGGCCTTGGCCCACCATGGGGCTGTTGTGTCAACGAACAAAAAGAAGAATGAAATGAAATTACCGAATTAAATTAATATATAATTATAAGTTTAATTTAAATTATATTATTTTAACTTAATTTATATTATATTATTTTAATTTGATTTGAATCATATTATTTTAATTGGAATTATATTATGCAGATAATTTAAATATAAGCATTTTAATTCAAAATTTCGCTCTCGTCACTCGGCCATCAGGCCTTTGTTTTATATATATATATATATCAAAAAGAGAGATCAGTTTTCAATTAAAATTTTCCGGGCATATGGTATTTCAATTTTTTTTCTTTTTTAGGTTGTTGGCACTGTCCTTGACATCTGTGCGAAATGTTACGTCAAAATATTCATTAGTGCTTGAGTTACGCTTGGTTTTGTGAGATGCTAAAACTGACACCGGCGATTTTTGAAATGTCTCTTCAATGGACCTCAAAACGTTGTCCCCGGAGTGGTCTTTTGAGTTTAGGGAATAGCCAGAAGTAGCACGATGCTAAATTTGATTAACGATATGGGGGTTAACGGAACGATATGGGTTTCATTTTTGGCGAAAACGTCACAAAGAATCAATGCAGTGTGAGCTGGCGCATTCAATGTTTTTGGTGCCAATCGAGATTTGACGCGTTTGAGACCCAAAATATCTTTTAAAATGGAATTTTGAAATTCCAACATCATCAGCAAAGTCTCTAATCGTAAAATGACTGTTTGCAGGCACCAAATCTTTATTTATTTATTTTTATTTGCTGTAAAAAAAAAAAAAAAAAAAAAGAAACCTCACGTGATTTCTACTTTGTAGTTTAACTTATACGATGATAGTTTGGCGATTTTTGGCAGCAATCTTTATTGTTAGCTTTTATTACTCTGTGCTGTTGGCGCGAAGGAAAAAAAAGGGCCTCTATCATACAACGATTTTCAAAAGAAATATTTCATTTTTATTAGTTGTAAATAAAAAAAAAACGTCTCAAGACGTTTATTTGTAGTTTAACATATGCGATGACAGATTGGCAATGTTTGGCAATAATCTTAACTATTGGCTATTCTTATTCAATGCAGTTGGTGCGAAGGGGGAAAAAGGCTTCTATCCTACAACAAGTTTTAAAAAAATGTTTCCTTTTTTTTCAATTCCTTCTATTAGCTCACACTCTCCCTATATATATCTTGTTCAAATTTTCAATCGTTCATAAAATACTTTTTATTCATCCACTCAAGTTCAAATACATTTTTTTTGAACTTGTAGTGGAGGACACTTAATGTTAATACAGTTTTTTCAAATATTAATTCACTCATTAAATTTAATTCATTAATTTTAGTTTTTTTTAGATTTAAGTTGCATATATCTACCAATAGACAGCGTCAGATAAACTTAAAAAAGGAATGAGAATTATTTATAAAGGACTTTTTGCAATAGAATGAAAAAAAAAATAGGAATTGACTTTAAAAAGATTTTTAATTCGCTTTTATTAGCTTCACTTGTATGTTTGTATGTATGTATGTATGTTTGTATGTAACTCACTTTTTGGGCTCGATTTTGGGACTGATGGCGCCATCTACTGGCGAGTCAGTCAACTGATCCGCGATCGAATTGCGCTCTTCCTATTGGCCGAAAATTTCGGTGGCTAAAAAGAGGCGGATCTCAAAGGCATAGGAGTGCGATCATGTCGAATTGCGCTCTTCCTATTGGCCGAAAATTTCGGTGGGTAAAAAGTATGTAAACTTAGCGGATAACCGGCCAAGTGGAAAACAAAGTAAAAACAATTATACTTTAAAAAAACTAAAAAAAAATATGCTTTTAGAGTTAATCAGACTAAAAAGTAAAAAATAAATTAATAGTTTAAAAAAACTAAAAAATGCGCTTTTAGAGTTAATCAATCTAAAAAGTAAAAAATAATTGTTAACATAAGAATAAAATGACTGACGAGAAAATGAATGTCACTGTTCTAAAAGCGTGGGGTGCTTTGTATGACATTTTTAAACTAACTCTGCATTTCGGAATGAAACTAGTGAGAAATTATAACGATTGATATCGAGCACCCCACGATTTTAGAACAGTGACATTCATTTTCTCGTCAGTCATTTTATTCTTATGTTAACAATTATTTTTTACTTTTTAGATTGATTAACTCTAAAAGCGTATTTTTTAGTTTTTTTAAACTATTAATTTATTTTTATATTACTTGTTTAATCTATAAACAAATAAAAAAAAAACGTCACGTGACTTTTACTTTGTAGTTTAACATATGCGATGTTAGCTTGGCAATTCTTGGCGACAATGTTTACTATTGGCTATTATTACTCTATGCCGTTGGCGGGAAGGGAAAAATGTCTTTTATCATACAACAATTTAAAAAAGAAATGGTATCTTTTTTTAACTGTAAATAAATGCAAATATAATTTTTATAAAGTTTTGCCATTTACATTCTAGTAAAAAGTTGGAGTCATGGTTTCTATCTAAAATCATTAAAAAAATATAAAATATTCATTTCTGTGAATTTTTTATAATGTTTTATTATATTTCATAAAAATGATGAAAATTATAAATAAAATAACATTTCTTGAATCTATTTATCTTTAATAAGCGCATAGTAAAATAACTGTATGACATGAGTCGAAGAATTTCAAGCTTTTCCTGGAATTCTCAGAATCGCTTTGTTAAATATTTGTTTTCAAATTAAACGCACTCAGGAAAAAGAAGCCAAGCGGCGATGAAGCGCCAACTCTGGTACAAAAAGATTTGGAGACGCTTACAGCAACTTTCAGTTCCTTAAAATAGAGGCAAACATTTTATTTTATTTCTACTCTATACAGTAAAGTCCTCCATTGACTAGAATTCTGCCATGGTTACAAACAAATACAAAATTTTATTCAGTTAATATATCTAGAGTTTTAAGTGTTGACCATAATATTATTGGTTGATAAATTATTTTTCAGCTTAATTCATAATAAATAACTTCGTTATGGATTCCGCATTGATGATATTCTAATTCATAACCATTTTTATAGAGTATCTAGGTAAAACTAACTTTGTAAGAAATTACAATTTTGCCTCCTGCGTGTCCAACAAGTTGTGCATAAATAATTTTAAAATTTTATTATCAGAAAAATGCTCACAAACAAGCTAAAAGCTTTCACAGCTTCTACTATTGTCATACAAAGATTTTCAAAATAAATGGCTTATTAATTTAGCTGTAAATAAATTTAAATTTAATTTTTCTAAATATTTGACCTCTATATTCTATGTATTAATAATCTTTATTATGCAATATTCGTTTCGATTGATCGCTTTCAAAAATTTCCAAATATTGATAAGGTAATAATTTTTCATTTCTTAAAGTGTGGTATACAAAAAGGACATTTCAATAAACAAGATTAAGAAAGATTTAACCCATCTCGTGGCAATGTAGCAACTTGAGCCGCTGGTGAACATTAGAGCCGTGGTTCAAACCACTGGCAGCTTTGTTGTAGACACTTCTAAAAACGACTCCGAGGATGTTTTGTTTTTTGTGTGTTCAGCATCTTGTTTGTGATGTTCAGCATCTTGCCTCATTCGTCAGGCAACCTGGTGGAAGTTTTCCGTGCTTCTCATATACGCAATTGCGTGGTAGTTCCTCCTAAAAGTCCCCCAGGATAAGTTCTGCCCACCTTCGTCAGTGATCCGGAGCCAAGTCAGACTTCTCATAACTACCCCGCCTTTGTGTATCATATGGAAGAAACCCGGGGAACACCCAGATAGTCGAACGAACATCACAAACACCATCGAGCCTCCACGTTTTCTGTAACAGTGTCTACAACAAAGCTGCCAACAGAATGACCCTCAACCATAATACTGAATAGCGGATCCCGATACCACTGAGCCACAATTGGGCTCATATAACTATTTATGTAAAAATGCTGAGTAACAACGTAAAAAAATATATTTAATTTTGCACAATATTTCTCACGTTTAAATATTTTTCTTTATTTCCAATGGCACTTTTTTAAATATTTAAATATTTTTTTAAATATTTGATTTCTTGGAATATATGAAACCAGTATAATGGTTTCTGTTTAGTTAACCAATTTTTTCTAAAAAATATATTTATTATGTAATAATGCTTTAAATACATTTTATAAACATAATAATTTATATAAACATAGATATAATACGAAAACTGTTTGTAAGCAATATTTAAAAAAATGTTTTTCAATATTTTCTATTTCTACTACAAAAGAGCATCTTTCATATAACTATTTTATGAGTGATAACTTTATTGTGATTTTAAATATTAAATTCTTTTGAAAAAGTACAAATTGTGGTTGAAAATATTAAAATATCCTCGAAATTACTATTCATTGCTATCTTTATATTACATGAGCCAATAAATTTTTATATTACGATTGCTAAAACACATATATTCACGCTTCGCTGTGCAATATATATGCTGTTAGGAGACAAATCCTTATAGTAAAAGGTTAAAAAATAGACGAAGAAAGATTATCTCAAAATGTGAGGTCAGTTGTTTGATTTGAAAATAACGAGGAATGGTGGAAAAATTTAACACACACTATAGTTTAGTTATGTGATAAAACTAGATACCCTATCTTTAAAGGAGATAACAAACGCTTATCTGACAAGAGTTGCAAAAAATTGTCTGAAAAAGAGAGTCAGAAAGGATTTATGATTCTCTACTAAAATAAATAACGTTGAATAGGATTTACATTTTTTAACAGAAATACTTTTTTTTAAAAAGTTATTTATGTTGTATATAGTTGTCAGCTAATCCTTGACTTGATCCAATTTCTCAAAATAGTAGTACTTCAAAGATGTGGGAGCTGCAAAAAAACTGCTGAAAAGTATCATTCTTTTCTAACTTTTAAATTTTTACTACTACTGTTAAGTCATGAGTGAAACAAATATTCTTTAAGAACGTAATAGTTATTTTGAACTAATGAGAAAGACACTTAAATACTTAATCCATCCGTTTTAAATTAGAAACGACAAGTTTTTCCTTAAGAATAAGCACGATGACGACGATATGCCAGGTTGACGGATAGCCATAGTTGTATAGCAACCCCTATCTTCTGTTTTGTGAATGAGAGATTTGCTTTGGTTTGTCGCTCTACGGTCATCTTATTAACACGAGGGCTAAACAGACCGGGACCTACACTTTAAAGTGGATTCCCAAACGCTCACAAACATCCATACCACAGCCAGGACTCGAACCTTTAGCACCAAAGGCCAGAGCGCTAGCCAACTGGCCACTAGGCCACGTGAATGAAATAAGTTTCTAAAGCTTTAAGCCCATTGATCGCATAGAAATTGAGCAACATACATGTATATATATATATATTAATGTTTCTTTATTAATTTTTTGAATTAATAAAAGAAAATTATGTAAATATACATTTTTTATATTGTTATTAATATAAATTTTAATTAAGGTATAAAAGGTAATAAAAAATAAACTATAGAAACCAAAACAATTGGAGGGAAAGTTGTGACTCAGCGGAGAATTAATTAATTCAGAAAGAAGGATATCGAATATTGATTGTTAATAAATAAGATTCAGGACAGCGCGAGGTGTTTTGCGATTTTTGAAATCAGAAATGTCGTCCTCATAGTTGCCGAGATCATTCAAAACATAATTATTAATATTTGGAATGGAATTGTTTAAAACTTGGGAGGGAAAGAGCATGTTTGATATCCTCATTTCGGAGAAAACAGGGCGAATTTGTAATCATAAGTAGGATTTTATTTCCAAGTCTTTGTATGATCTCGAAATTCAACGTAGCAGTAGATCCCCAAATAGGACTCGCATAAGCAAGTATTGGACACAAGTAAGCAAGATAAAATAAATAATAATATAAATTTGGCAAGGACAAAGTAGAATAAGTGGACACAGTACACGAATGCATCTATTAAATTTATCCATAAGATAGTTAATGCGAGGTAAATAATTCAGTTTACGATGCAAGATTACACCCAAATATTTAGCCTGCCCAACCCAATTAATAGGATTGTTATAAATTTTGATAGAAGGAGTGTTAAGAACCATTTTATACGTGAATAGTATTGCTTCAGTTTTCTCAACGTTTAATTGAATTTTCCACTTAATTGGCCGTTGTTCAAGTTGATTAATATATTTCTAAAGGCTTTTACTAATGACAAAACGTTTACGATCTCGAGTGAGGAATGCTAAGTATGAGCGTAAAAGATTTTCACTTTCATAATAGCCCAAGATGTAAGCGAAATATTTATTTTTGAATCAGATTACATCGATTATTCTTTATCACTTTTTTTTTCTTTCTAATGCAGCTGGCAAACACTTAGACAGCTTGGTCTTGGATGCCTTAAGACAAGCGCTGCACAGACGTACTCACTTTGCATGACCCAGGGAAGAGCGTGTAACTTGAAGATAAGCCACGGACGCGGAGTAACAATGCTCCCGCCACGCTCTACGATCGTATTAGACCAGGACCTACTTTTTAAAGTGGATTTCGAACCACTACAAACAACCATGGCACCGCCGGAACTCGAACCCTGTGGTACCGAGCGCCAGAGCGCTAGCCACTCGGCCATTCAGGCCCTGTTCTTTAGTACTAACATAAGTGAAAATAAAATAAATATTTCAAAAATTAAAGAAAATGATTTCGAACTAAACATTTAAAAAAAATTAAATTACTAAAATTTTTCAATTTTAAACTTTTTTCTGATTTGACAATTTTTTTTTATTTTAATTCATTTTTCCTCCTTTATCTTCAGAATGTGTTTGTTCAACCCGCTGGCGTCTTTGTTGTAGACACTGTTTTGAATTACGAGGTTTGGTTTGATTTGTTGCTCTAAGGTAATTTTGTGCACACCTTAGGCTAATTAGACCATCCACAGTTTAACGTGCATTACTATTACACCACATCACATCACTGTGCCTAGAGCGGAGTTACCCCTTTATAGTTGAGAATGATGGGGATGAGAAGTCTGATTGGACTCTGTGATGCTCTACGGTAGTATAAGACCGGGACCTACGGCTTAAAATAGATTCCGAACCACTACAAACATCCATGGTATTCCGGGATTCGAACCTGAAAATTGTGGTACCGAGAGCCAGAGCGCTAGCCACTCGACCATAGACACGTTTAACGTGGATTCCGAACCACTCACAAACATCCATGCCACCGCCAGAATTCGAACCTGAAGCCTATAGTACCAAAGGCCCCATTGTTAGCCAATCGGCCATCAGGCCGCTCAAAATACAAGGACACACGGTGGCGTTAGTGGTGTTCCACATCTTCCTCTTTAGTTGGACTACCTGTTAGGAGTTTTTGGGGTTTTCTCCCATACTATTCGCAAATGCTGTGTAATTCCCTCTAAAAGTCCTCCTGGAAGGTATTGCCCTTTTTCTTCAGCGACACTTAGCCAGACATCTACCTACGGGTGCTCGCAACAGAAGCTGCCTCTTTCCGTCCATCCATGAGTAGATTACTTATGGGTTGTCCGTCTCGCACTGCAGGGTACTGAGGATTAGACACACATAGAATGTGTTTCAACACTTTTCTTTATGAAATTTTGCTATGATTATAACACAATGGCAAAAAGGAACGAGAAACATTTCCGGGTTGAAAAAAAAAAGATTATAAATGATAAAAATGATTATATATATTTAAAAAAAATTTAATATTTACCTATATTCCGTGTACATAATTATAGAATATGTTGTAAAAAATACACATAAACAATTTAACTATATATAGTAATTACAGGAAAATATTTTAATTATATTGACATAAAATTTTAAATATATTTACGTCAAGAAAAATAACAAGTTGAGAACAGCATTTCAAAACGTTAATAAATGAAAACAATAAAATATAATATGAATGTCCAATTTTCACTTTTGTTCAACTTGTGTGTATTCATATTTAGTCTCATATTTGTAGTCTCATATTTCAACGGCATTTGGATAAATTAAGATAAAGCAGCATAAATCTCAAAGTTACAAGTCAAATCAAAATTATAACAGTTAATTGGTGATTTTAATTAATTTATTTGTAAAACGAAAACCTCAGTGAGGAAATTCAATAATATGTGCATTTTCAGAATAATAATAAATTTAAAAAAGTTATTATTTGTTGCTCATTAATTATGTATTCAAAATATACTGTTTATCTTATACTGTTTACTTCAAATTATACTCTTTCTGACATCATTATTCAAAAGGTCTATTTGAAATTTAATTAATTGGACTAATTGAAAATTAATTTCTAAGTAACTAACCCTTTAACTATTGTGTTTCAGTTAGATAGATTTAAGATAATGATTATCCAGAAACTGTATAGAGCTTCTTAAGTTTGAAGTTAACTCAACATTCAATAATATTCACAGAGCCAGTGATGATCATTTTACTACAAGTATGATTTGGCATTAATGAGGAAGAACGTCTCAAAATAGTGGGCAACTATGAAATCTTAGAGTAATTAAAATAATATAATCGTATTGCAATTAAGATTATAGTAACTTAAGTATTTAATTGCGCCTTGTTAAATTTAATTATAATTAAAATCTATTACAATTAATTCTATCTATTTACAATTAAAATTTATTTATTATTATATTAACAATGAAAAAATTTGTTTTTATTTTGAAAATGTTTGCAATAAGCCAGTATGCCTACTGGCAGACTTCTAGACGGCCTTGGCTCACCATAAGACCGCCACGCCAATGAAGAAGAAGAATATTCGTTCCTGTGTTTCTCTTTTCATATTTCATTTTTTTTTCCAGTTTTATAATAAAATAGTACTAATTATTCTATAAAACGATTTAAAATTATCAGATTAATGGTGGTAAGAAACAGGATATCAAACAAAAATTATATATAAGGGCCTGATGGCCGAGTGGCTAGTACTCTGGCGCTCGATATCACAGTTTATCAGGTTTGAATCCCAGCGGTGCCATGGGTGTTTGTAGTGGTTCGGAATCCACTTTAAACCGTAGGTCCCGGTCCTAATAGGATCGTAGAGCGCTGTGAGGGCATTGTTACTCTGCGTCCGGGGTTTATCTTCAAGTTATACCCGCCCCCTGGATAGTGCAAAGTGAGTAACGTCTGTGCAGCCTTTATGGCATAAAAAAGATCACGGTCTATTGCCAACTGCATTAGAAAAAAAAATATATAAGAATAATAAGTCCACCAAAATATGTCACACATAAGAAATTTATTAGACAATTTATATATATGACTCTTCTAAAAGAAACTTTTGTAATGTGTTTGAAGTTGATCAGATGCATGGTGGTCAGAAACAGGTTATCAAGTTAAACCCATATAAGTATATTGAGACGCATGAACAACAAGAGCCTTAGACAGTTCAAATAACGATAATTTATTCGCATGATTCTTTAAAAAAACTTTTGTAATGTTTTTCGAAATTGTAGTCGCCTGCAGGCGTACAAACAAGTATGAAAAAAGACACGTCTATTGGAAATGATACTGTTACCTAACTAACGACTACTCCATTGCAATTTGCTGCATTGTAAACGAGGTGCAAATTCGCTGTCCAAGTTGCGATTTATCCTTCTGCATGTTCTTATATACCAATGCTTCCCCTCAATATTTACTTCTAGTTTTTTCATGCTACAGCTGCTTGATGGCCAATTAGTTAGTGCTATGGCTTTTAGTACCATAGGCTTCCAGTTTGAATCCAGACTGAGGCATGGATGATCGTTAGTGGTTCGGAATGTTATGAATGTTCAAATGTTCCATGTTAAACTGTATGTTACAGTCTAATTAGCCTAAAGTGTGCAAAAAATGACTGCAGAGGGACAAAAAAAAAACCAAACATTAATCTTACATGCAGCCAGGACTCTTTTACGAATTTGGATTGCACTGGCTACCGTGCTGTTCTTTCTCGTTATTGTGTTCCTGACTTCAAGGCATATTTCTGAAACATAATTTAGAATAACCCAATAGTATTAAAATTTAAAAAACATTTTTCCTTCTAAAATGAAGGAATATTTCATAATGTAATGTTTATAAGTCAAGTCTATGTATTTAAACCACTTTAAAATATAAAATAAGCAAATTTATTTTTTAGTCGTAAATATAAAGTATACTATTTACAAAAAAGGATTCAATTAAAAATTATAGATATCATTAACCACGAAGGATAATAATTAACTTATATCTTACCATCGAGAAAAAATTTCTATATTTTAGAATTTACAAAATAACACTTTACATTTGAATCAAAGAGTGTTTCAAACTTACGAACAAAAAATAAGTAAAGATTTTCTCACATCATTTACCATAAAAGCAATCCCTATAATAATAACAAAGAAACTAAGTCACATTCAATTTATTTTAATTATTTTCATTTATCCACAATCACTGTAAATCTTTTTTTTTTCAAGCAATTAACTAAAGTTAAAATTTAGCTCTATTTCTTTTTTTTTTAATAGTTTCTATATATATATATATATCTTTCCTAAAATATTTTTAATTATGCTTGTTAAATTAACAAGAATGAATCAATAAATTTGTCTTTTCAAAAACTAAAATTTCAAAAAGAAAGAAAACATTTTCGTTAAAATTAAAAGCAAAAATTGTACTAAAAATTATATTAATAAAAATTATAATAAAAATTATTTCAAAACGAAAAAAAAATATTTTCATTAAAATTAAAAGCCAAAATGGTAGTAAAAATTAAATTTTAAGAAAATTATATCTATATTTTTTTGTTTTTAGTTTTATTTTTACATTTATGTTTAATTGAATTAATTTCATTATTCATCTACTCGTGTCAAACCTATTTTAATTAATCTTTACTTTAATAATTTTGTATAATAAAGGAACAGACTAATTAATTCCTGTAAAGGGAAATTTTATTCAATTTTTAAAGAGCAATTTTATTGATTTGAATAAAGATCTTTTTATATCTGACAAAAATTAATATGATTTTCTTATAAATTTTTCAGAAAACTAACACCTATAATAAAAATAATGAAACTAACACCTGTAAAAAGGTTTTTCAGATAACTAATAGATAAATTTTGATATTGCTATAAAATACTTTTGTTAATTTATATCTTACATTTTGGATTATACCTAAAAAAATGTCTGTTTATGAAGGAAATTTTGGATATAATCTGTGAATCATTCCTTGTTATTCTCAAAGTATTTAAAAAACGGTCAAACATAAATCAGTAGATTGAAGATTTACAGGTAAATAGTAGATTGAAATTTTATATATACCAATAAATAATTTTTATGTATAACAATAGATGGAAATTTTATGTATGCAAATAGATAAAAGTTATATATATTACTGTTTGAGAGAAATACGAATATTTAAAAAATGCTTAGACTTATATACATGAAATTAATTTTTAAATAAATAGTTAAATAAAATTTGCCGATTATTTCCACCGAAAAACGAGTATTTATTTTAAAATCTACAACGAAATATACCTAATAAAAATATGTGACCCCCATTCCTCAGAAACCATGAACAATGAACAAGTTTACATTTATGAAATGTGTGAAAATGAAAAATTTTTGAAGTAAAATCGAATTCAACAGATTCAACTACAGGATATCCTTAAAATTTTAAATGGTGTGTAAACACATGGTGACGTTATTTAATGGGTGGTTGAAAATATATTGTATATTAGGAAAATTTCATTTAATTTAGCTTAAATTCATACGTTTCTATATCTTTATATCAGTCTTTTTATTCGAAATAACTTGTCTAATTTTATTAATATAGGAGCATCTGTCTGAAATATTTGCGTCTATAGATGATAATAGAAATAATTCATTACTTTTCTCTTAATGTTGAACGAGATATTATAGCTTAATGATACCAATAAGGGGTATGAAGTAATTTAATTAAAGTAAATTTAATTAAAAAATTCGCCTAAATATTTTAAGCCTTGCATAACATCTTAAATTCTTTCGAGTTATTGCACAGTACATCCAACTATGTGGCATTCAATCTTCTTTACATCCTATACTCAAAAGAAGGCAGACAAAAAAAAAATTGAGTGCGAACAACTCCAAAAAATACATTTCTAAGGCTAAAAAAAAAAATCTAAGAGATATACCAAAAGCAAAAAGGAATTTAATAAGCTTTAAAAGTAAAATTGCAGCTAAATTAAATATTGTATCAATGGACGGTAACTTTTTTGTTGTTGTTGTTGTTGAAATTAGTAGGCCTTATTATCCATTACCAAAAGCTATTAAATAGTTTTTAAACAAAATTAGATTCTTTTTATATAAGTACAAGAAAGCAGAAATGGCGGTATCCGACGATTGCATGGCAAATAATAGTACGATTAAAAGAATAAAAAAAAAGTACGTTTTCGTAGTTAAATATATCAATTACGATCAACCGTTGTTTAAAATGATGACAGATAAGACAGTGGATATAGTGGCAGTGGATATATTTATATATGAATTAAAACTATTGTTCTTACTTCTTTGCTAGTACAATAGGACTGGCATATTCAGAAGATCTAGTCTAAATTATTCCTGGTTCAAGCCATTCTTGAACTTGTTAATTCTTGTTTTCCTGGAAATAATAGACGACAGGCTTGTTTTATAAACTGATATGTCATATTTTAAAACGATCCTTATAGAAACTTCAAAAGTTTCTGTTTTATCTCGATTAGACTAAGAGATCAAGTTCATAAATTTATTCTTTACTAGTGTATCACTAAAGTGAACCAGATAAGATTTATCGCCCAAGTTTAATTCGGAAATCTGCATTAACCATGTCCTCGTTTCCTACTTGCAAAATTTAATATTATTATTGATTAAGTTTAGTGAAACCTAAGCTAAAATGCCAACTTTGATAGCTGCCAGAAAACATAGCTGCGATATTATCAGCACATACCAATACACATCACAAAAATTCGGAGTATTAACCATTTTGTTACACATACAAGGCACACGTAGCTATCAGTGTGGACAAATGTGACTAAAATTTTATTATTTAGCTTTATTATTTTATTCAAAATCTTTAAGAATTAAGAATATGTTTGGTTAATATGGGTACACAATGTTTCCTGATTCCCGTTCACTTTATACTTAAATGTCCACCCGTTCATTAATTCACTTTGTTCTTAAATGTCTGTACACTCCTAAAATCTTATTAAAACTTGTTTTCTCTACTCATCAGGGAACGTATTCCAAGAAGAACATCTCATCTCTCTGTTTATCCCTTCTGATTATCTCGCGAAAATTTAGTCGCTGTTGCTTCAAACACTCAGTCTGTTCATGTTCGCTTCCAGGAAATGTTTCCACAAGCCTTTTACACTCTCATAATCGCCAAGTATTTCCTCTAATTTTACAGGAGAAACGTTATTGATCATTTGTCTAAGTAATGGGGCTTGATGGCCAAGTATTTAGCGCTCTGTGCCACAGGTTTCGGATTCGAGTTCCGGCAGTGCCAAGGATGTTTGTAGCGGTTCGTAAACCACTTTTAAACCGTAAGTCTCGGTCTAATATAACTTAGAGCGTTGGCTAATCATTGACTAAGTAATAGAGTGTTAATCTTATGAGCTGTAGAGTAGAGGTCCATGGCCCACAATGGGGCTGTTGCGCCACTGATGATGTATAAGTAATAATCTCTCAAATCAGTAAGAATCAGCTTTTTAATTTTATTTGTAACTGTCAAATCTCTTGATTGATTGAACGTTGTTATTTTTAATGATGATGCCTAACCTTTAAAATAAGTATCTAACTCATTATAAAAGTTTTGTAAAGTGTTTCTCTTTTTATGTGAAACAAACAGCTGACGAAAATTTTCAGGAGTCAATTCAAATCACTTTAGTGACAATTCATTTATGTGACTATAATTGTCATTCCCTCCCCCTCCCCTCTAATTCAAAAGAATTTTAGGGGTTGATGTGCGACCTATTCTTTATTCACGAGCTAGTCTTTTAAAAAATTAATACAAACTTATGCATTCTTTACCTTGAAATATTTGTATTAAGTTTCTAAAATTCATGTTATTAACACACTTAATTCGTTTAAAAAAGGAACTGATTTAATATTGGATCTTAATCAGTTTATTTACAATTGGATCTCAATCAGTTTATTTACTATTGGATCTCAATCAGTTTATTTACTATTGGATCTTAATTAGTTTATTCACTATTAGATCCTAACCATTCGGTAACATTGCTAAGAATTGCGCGTTGTTGGTAATGTCAGTTGACTCATCAACTTGCAATGCAAAATTTTAATACTGGAACTTACTATTTCATACAATTCTCTCGATATCAGAAGACATTTCTATAATATGCCTGTTAACTGTATCGTTGGATAGACGAATCTTACTTATTTTCATTTTTGATTCATTTCCTAGCATTTCCATGGCCATTTTTCTCCATGCTGGCAAAATTAGTGAGTTATCTAATATTTTATATATATATATACAATATCTAGTATTTCATATTTTAAGCTATCAGTTCTGAAAACTTACTAAGAAGTTATTTGAATTCGTCAGAAAGGTTATTATATTTTTAAAGAATTTACTTCGTTTTTATTTAATTTTTTTTATATATTATTTATTATTATTATTTTTGCTGTTCAGACAATCTTTTCAGAAACCTTGCAGTTTTATCTTATAAATTTGAGGATATTGTTTTAAAATGTTTACTCAATTTATTAGGAAGCAATGATTAATTTGATATAGCGGCAAATTATGATTTTCACATTCGGTCTAAAGGAAACCGCAGTTTAAATAACCTTCATTATATTTGACAGTAGACCGAGATTTTGTTTTCTTATTTGCACAAAACTTTTGTTTACTTCCAGAAGCTGATTCTTCAATATCGCGTTTCTTTTTGAAAAGTCTATTCATTTTAGTTAGGTTTATTTATATTAAAATAATCAATATGCCTTTAATATCCTGTTTCAAATTTTCAAACTAAGTAATATACATAATAACACCACATTCACTACCAATCCCTCCAAGTAATATATATTTAGATGGTCAACTTCACAGTGTACTACTTACAGACGATGGAATCACATAGCCTATAATAGAAATTTTTTTAACATTGAAAATTATACAGACGCTAACTCAGAGTCAAAGAGAAGAGAAGATTTCTTAGCACGTCCTGTAGTATTCCAGTGAAATCCGTTTTCAGATATAAAAGTAAATGTAGTAATTCTTTTGTTTTCATTTATTTATTTATTTATTTTGCTAGTCTTCCTATTCAAAGACAGTTACTATTACAAACAACTAACCGTTCTGGTCGCGTTTTTTTCTCCACATAAATAGTTGCCAAACAGTCATAACGGACCAAAACTGGTTTCTAAGAAACTAAGAACCTGTCATATATGTGGTTAAATACTAGTAGCACTATCTTCTATGTGATTTTCAATGTCAAACATTGCAGCTTGTGAGACAGTTACAATTTCAATGTTAAATTTCCATTGCAACTATGAGAATTCTCCTGTAAATAGTAATCCGTGGAAATGACTATCTGCATAAATAACTGTACGGAATTGATTGCGGAAAAATATGTGTCAATATTTAAAAATGCTTTGAACATTTTGTTACAATTTTCAAAATGATATTTATGTGAATTAGGATTTTCTACCCTACCCCACAATGAAGAGTGAAAAAAGGATACGTATTGAAGAGATTTTTCCTTTTAAATATATGTCCAAATATTGAAGAAAACGCTAGGATACATAATTATAAGATTGAATAAACTTAGGGATTATTTCATTTAATATTTTTATTACAGGTTTTTTTCTACAGTATTTGAGTATAGATTAATTTATTTATTGTAGATTTAAACTTTGAGCGCCACTGCGTTGACACTTCTAGTAGCAAACCTTAGGTCCCTGTCATGTCAGACAGGGACCGACGGTTTAAAGTAGATTCCGAACTTCCGCAAACATCCATGGCACCACCGGGGCTCGAACAAATAACCTGTGGCACCGAGATCCATAGCGCAAGTTACGCCGCCATCAGGCCCCAACCATGGAAGCTATAGCTTGTAATTTCTCTGAAACAATCTTTGATGCATTATCGCTGTTTGGCGATTTTTTTTAATGTGAAAATAGAAAAAAACGAGTAATATAAAAAAATGAATTTTAAAGTCTATTCCTAATTTTTTTCACTATATTGCAGAAAGTCCTTTAGAAATAATATTCATTCATTTTTTTTTTTTTTTAAGGTAGAAAAATTCTCTCTCTCATACACTTTCTCTCTCACTAATTTATTCAATGTTTCATTTTCCATTTTGTTCCCTCCTTGACTCAGACTAGAACCCAGAATGAAAAAAGAATCTGAAAAAGAAATTTTTTTTCCAGCGATCTACAAGCTTCGCCACAGACGGCGTTTATTTCTGAATTTATATCCTGCTAAATATCTTATATAAGAGAATTTTTTTTCCCATATGAAACTAAAATTAATGAATTAAACTTAATTACTGAATTAATATTTGAAAAAACTGTATTAACATCAAGTGTCATCCATTACAAGTTTCAAAAAATGTATTTGAACTTGGGCGGATGCATAAAAAGTATTTTATTAACGATTGAAAATGTGAACAAAATATATAAATATATATATAGGGAGAGTGTGAACTAATAGTAGGAATTGAAAAACAAATAGAAGGGTTAATTATTTGTAATGAAAGCTAAATTTAAACGGTTAAATGTGCCATAATTAATTGTGACAATTCATAAATTGGAAAACCGAAATTTTATTATCTGCACTTCCATATTTAACAATAATGAAGTTAATTTTTGAATCCTCATAAGTAGAAAATGTTTTTGGTGCTCTACAAACAATTATCCTATGTTAATTTCATTATGTAAAATTAATAGCTTTAAAGGTCTAGGGTTCTGTAATGGAAAAATTTTGCGCTAGTAGTTAATTAATTTTGGTTATTTACTACTTGCAACATAAATTAGTTCCCTTCGAGCCCTTTCTACAATTACATTTCATTTGAACAACTACAATTACATTTCAATTCATTTGAACATTTTCGAGAAAAATTTTCATTCACCGTCAACTTTAAAACAGGTATTAAAATGATGTCTTCTTATTTATTATAATTGTTATTTAATCAAGTGCTTCAATATGTATAGTAGTGTGAATACGAATTTCAGTGATTTCATATTGTGATTTATAGAACGCCTTTCAGTACAGTTCTACCAAACAGAGATGTAACTTAAATAACTGTTTAAATTATTTTTCTCTTAAAAAGATATATTTATTGTTAGATATATTATATTATAATTAAAGATATATTAAAAATATATTATTATCATATTATTATTTATATTAAATCATATTTAATATAATTAGATATTTAATAAAATAATGGAAAATATTTTTAAAGTTAATTTATGACTGCCTTTATAAGTGCGCCTTGTAGACATACAATTAGAGATGTGCAATGTTTAACACATTTGAAGACAGATAAGTACAAATGAGTGGAAAGGATTTCATTTCTAAGTCGAAAAACCGATACTCAGGTACGCGCAGGATGCATGAAATATATCTGTATCATGTATAAGGAGATATATATTGCTGCTCTAGCATATTTTTTCTCACGAGATGAGTTTAGACATTTCATTCAAAGGAGAGAGAAATGTATATCATTTGACATAAAATAACAACCCATAACTCAAATCTGATAGCAGAAAGCAGTATTTTAGTTAGTTATATTACATGTAATTAGTGTATCGCACTAATGAGAACAACCTGCCACTCAAATCTGAGCGGATATTATGCTTTCCCGTTTCTCTCGTTTTCGCTAAACTAATTACATGTTTATATTGGAATGATCCTGAAACGGTGTCTTTCATCTTATTTCAGTGTAAACAATATACTAATGGGGCCTGAATGGCCAAGTGTATACTCTCGGTGCCACAGATTTCGGGTTCGAGCCACATGTGGTTTGGTATGTCGCTTTACGGTCATTTTATGCACACTTTAAGCTAATTAGACCGGGACCTACAAGTTAACGTGGATTCCCAACAGCTCACAAATATCCAAGTCTTAATCAGGATTCGAACCTGAAACCTGTGGTACCAAAGGTCACAACGCTAGCCGATTGACCATAATGCCGCGCGTCACCGTCGGTGCCATGGATGTTTGTAGAGGTTCGCAATCCACTTTAAACCGTAGGTCCTTGTCCAATGTGATCGAAGAGCGTTGTCTTGAGGTTTAGTCAGTCTTCAGCCCTCGTTATTCCTCCCTAAAAGTGAAGTGCATTAGCCCTTAGCCATGGACGTTGCCCTCGACCGGATCCTTTGGACCTGGCATAGCTTTAGTGATCCATGGAGATTAGTAACAACAACAACAACATAATAGATGATTCCCAGAAACAAATTACAGAATAATTTTGGCTTGACATCTGTTAACTCATTTTAATTGTTATTCTTCTCCTAGCTTTTCTTACCTAACTAACAAGGCGCAGCATAAAACTTAAACAATATTTCGATTCCTGCAACATGTTCAATAAAGTGCCAAATCTATATATTATATATAATGTATGGTGTATCACACATTAGAAAAGGAATCTATAGCTTTTAATTTGTTTTCCAATTTTGCATTTAGCAATCTTTTTTGCCATTTTAATTATATGAAGCAGACAAACAAAATCGTATATATATATTTTTTTACAATTTGTAAATAAAGAAATGAGTGATTATTTGCATTTAAAAAATTAAGAAATATTTTAAAAGTTATTTCAGATACTTTTTTGTGGTTTAATATATTAGTCTTTAAAATTGCTGCATTTATGACAATGCATCTGATTTTAAGAGTTGTATTTATCTAAAATATAATAACAGTATTAATTAGACTCTAAATTCTTTAAAAATATAATAGCATTTCTGGTTTTGTAGTTGCAAAAGTAATTAAGACACTAAATTGTTTTTTTCTATAGCCAATCAATATCGTAAGTCCTTTAATATTATACTGATGAACCAAAAGTATGGTATACAAAAAATGCATACAATTTTATATACAAGGTGTTTCACCAATAATTCTTCTTAATTGTCAGATTTCTATAAAATAAGATAGGAGATTCAACCAAATATTGTGGAGTAATAATAGTTTGTTAAAAATAAATTCAATTTTTTAAAACTAAATGGCTCTACATTCTGCTTTTACCAATCTTTATAATTTTTATTTTGTCTAATTTACAATGGAAATACTTTTTAGCAGATTTGGCGTTATTCCCGGAATATCGCAATTTTTATATTGCAAGTATTGCAATTTTTGCCAGTTTGTATTTAAATTAAGAAATGTAGATGACACTTACAATGGTGTTTTCTGTGAAATACCAAAAAGAGAAACAGATCCTGAATTATGTTGTAGCCGTTACAACACAATTTTATAAACCTCATAAAACTGTTTAATTTCACTTGACCAATTGGTAAAATCAAAAAGTGTTCCAAATTTAGTTCCGAAGTTATTAGGGAATATAGTAATAATGGAAAAAGAATTGGAACTTTAAACTAATTGATGAAGGTCAACCGATACGAACAACATAAGTATCACTGTAAAAACAAACGTAAAAATGTAGTAATTGCTACGTACATGTATATTCTATAATTGTTGTAACTCTTTGTCACATTCGTGTCGAACATTTTTTGATAGAGACTTAATTAGAGATTAGCTTTATTAAAATAACAAGTTTAAGAATCAGCTGTTACGTAAGAGAGCTATGCCAGTTAAGATTTACAAATGTCAAAAGGATTTCAAAACACAAGCTATAACAGTCATTTGGATTTAATAAAAGATTAAAATAATATGCTTGTTGAGACATTTCAAATTTCTTTTATTTTTTATCAAATTGAAAGTCATGATTTATTAATGATTGGTCACTAAATATGATAAAAGGTGGTTTTCACTAAAATTGGCACATTGAGACACATGATATTTGGATATTCTCTTATGCATATAAAAGCAAATTGCGTATAAAATGATACATAATACATAAATTATTTTCAGCTACGTTCCCAAATTATAAAATATTTTTAACTTTGATTAAATAGACAATGGCAGAATAAAAAATAAATATAAAAATATAAATGCGTCTGAAATAGAATGAAATACCTTTTTTTTTTTTCATAAATATTATTAATTGCATAAATTTCCTGACAAGTGTATGTTAGCAGCAAGAGTGAAAAGGTTTATCCATAAAATATTAAACATAATAAGCAAATAAGTAATATATAAAAAAAAATTTAAAGTCAATTCCAACATTTTTTCCACTATTTTGCTAAAAGTCCTTTACAAATAATTACTGAATTAATATTTGAAAAAAAACTGTATTAACATCCAGTGTCATCCACTACAAGTTAAAAAATGTACTTGAACTTGAGTGGATGAATAAAAAGTATTTTATGAAGGATTGAAAATTTGAACAAGATATATTTAGGGAGACTGTGAGCTAATAGAAGGAATTGGAAAATTAAATTAAAAAGACAGCTATGATAAATTTAGATTGATATAAAATTTACATTCCAAGGAGAAAATGAACGAAGGCATAAATGATGAGGTTAGCTATTGCTACCTTTGAAAATGCCCGTTGCAAATTCATTTACGGTCTTCGAATACTAAATGATTGGCAACCTTTTATTATAGAAAATACTTACACGTGTCCACAAATTTGGACGCAATTTCTTTCATATTTCTTTTGTGTATTGATATCTGAATACAACTTAATACACTTTTTAGATGCAATGCAGAAATAATGAATGTTATATATTTTTACCCTGTCTAAATTAATTGTCTTACTTTATTTGAATTTACCCCACACCTCACCCCTGTATCATAGCCCTGTATAGCCCCTTACCAGTTAAGAAGATGAAGGTGATAAGCAAAACTTACAATTACAGAAATACATGAGTACAATGAGATATATTACAAAAAAAATTATATGCTAACTAACATAACAATAAATATGAAATCAACAAAAGATATATTACAAAAAAAAATTATATAGTAACTAACATAACAATAAATATGAAATCAACAAAAGATATATTACAAAAAAAAAATTATATAGTAACTAACATAACAATAAATATGAAATCAACAAAAGATATATTACAAAAAAAATATGTGGTAACTAACATAACAATAAATATGAAAGCAACAAAAAATATATTACAAAAAAAAAATCATGTGGTAACTGACATAACAATAAATATGAAATCAACAAAAGATATATTACGAAAAAAAAATCATGTGGTAACTAACGTAACAATAAATATGAAAACAACAAAAGCATAAGAGAAAAAATGCAAAAGGAATATTGAATGGTAATAAACTTGTGAAAGAAAAGTGTGGCATGAGATACAAATATAAACAATGAAGATGATAGAATAGGCTCAGAGAGTTCAATTTGAATTTCAGGGGTAATGCCTTCTTGGGATCATAAGATTTTTTTAAAGTTTTAAGTTCATTAATTTGATGATTTCGCATCTAGTCCATGGATTATAAATATAATTTTTTCCAGGGAATGTAAAAAGGCTTAGAAGATATTTTAAGATGCCATGATTCTGTTAGAGGACAAGTAGTTGCTTAAGGGAAATGGTTCTCCAATTTCTCCACAGAAACAGAAATCATTTTCTGAGAAGGTGATTCTTTTGAGGTATGTTGGGAACCGTCCATGGTCAGAAGAGTACATAATTTTTAAAGATGGTTTTTTGATACCTTAGGAATGATTTCAAACACATTTCGTGTTGCTTTGATTCCAGTCTCACTGCCCATCCTCTAAAAGAGAATTATTTAAATTTTTTTTGAGAAGCGAATACGAATAAGGGAGACAAATTGATTCGTCATCAATAACATTTATTTTAGCAGAGGTATTTCAGTACATATATATACATATATATAAATATATATATATTGATACATACTGCGTACCTACTTTCTTAGCATGCCAAAATAGCTTGCTAAGGAAGACAAATTGATTCTCCATGAATAACGCTTGCTGTAGCGGATCTATCTACGTACACATAGTTACAACAGTTTGCATATGATTTTATTCAAAGCAATTCGAGGGAATCATTTTATACATTTATCTTGCCATTAGATATGGGGGTGTTTTGGATTAAGGATGAGTTATTAGCTGGTTGTTCGTAATGATACTGGAGCAGTTAGAGTTTCCAAATATTCTAAAGCTTTCTTTGATGCTAAGAAATTTAGTTTGCAACGTAGGGTTATTTTCGGAAAGCTTTTCCTTCCATCCGTAAATTAATTTATCGTAGTTGAAACAGCAAAATGCGCAGCCTCTGCAATTTGTCAGCTTTAGAGCCATCTGTGAAAAAATTAATACTGGAATTATAGAAGTGATTATAAATGCGGATATTGAAACGCACATTAAAATGTGCTAGATGCATTTTGAAATATTTTGATTTTCCTCATAATTATTTGGGTTTAAATGAGTGTCCTATACTGTAAACATTTTTCGACCTTTAGGATTTGTATGAAAATCACTTCATATTTAATAATCAGATATAGAGATTTTATTCCAGTAACCACTTGCAAGGCTATAGTTGGAGTTTGCGTTTTTTTAAGTAATAAAAATTAAAAAAAGAATTTTGAATTGAGGTAATAATTCTTGTTTAGCTGGATGTAAGATTGGTTGCCATATTGTGGCCTCATGGGAAAGCATGCTCTCAGTAAATATTTGTAGAATATTTTTCTATGTTCTTTTTTGATTACCCCTTTATTGCCATCAATTCTATAGAAACAATTCTACTTTTGCATTGTTTTGGTTGGTTGTTCTTAAAGATGCATAATCCAAGTCTTTCATCTAGTTCTGATGCTTAGAAAATTGAACTTTTTTTGCCAGTTTTGTAACATGTCAAGCGAAATTATGCTTCTATTTGGGGGAAATATTTAAAAAAAATCGACGGAAAAGTTAATAGATAAACGGATCTCATCAGAATCTTCAGAAGACGAATATTTCATAATGTAACAAATTTTCATCAACAACTCTCACACAAATAAATTCTGAATCTTGACTAATGACAGAATGAAGTTTGAAGCGATAAAAGGATTACATCAGTGGACAAACGAGAAACGAGACGAAATGAGCATCGATGACGTTGGACGCAGTGGACGCCCCAAAGAGGCTGTGACCGACGAAAAATCAAAAAAGTCCATAAAATAATTTCTGATAACCGTAAAGTGAAGTTGATTGAGATAGCTGAGACCCTAAAGATATCAAAGGAACGTGTTGAACGTATCGTGAATGAATATTTGGATATGCAAAAGCTCTGTTCAAAGGGGGTGCCGCGCGAGTTCAGAATCAACCAAAACCAACAACGAATTGATGATTGTAAGCAGTGTTTGGAGCTGTTTAGTCGTAGTAAACGCGAATTTTTTGCGTCGATATGTGACAATGGATGAAACAGGGCTCCATCATTTCACACCGGCGTCCAATCGACAATCAGCAAGTGGACGATGCACGTGATGAACACTAAAAATGCTATAACTCACATCTAATAGTGCAACAGCTGTCAAATTTATACACGGGTCTTTTGATGCTTAGGGCTAATTAAAAATTATATGGATTTAATACTAGTAGCGCCATCTATGTGTCAGCCTATGAATCTTTCAGCCCACCTGTTACATTACTCAAATAATCACTACCTGCAATGCTAAGAAATAGAGATGATCCATATGATCGAAAATTTTTTTTTGCCTATATCCCTTTATACTACCAATTGTATGACTACGTTGAGCACACCTGTTACCTACGACGAATGATGAAAATTAACGAATGTTGTTTCTTATCCCATTCGGTCGACAGCAACATCTGAACCAAGTCCAAGAACCTGTGTGTTCTCATGGAAAGCTAGAATGGCGGGATGAAGAGCTCTTCTGTGATGAAACACTCGTAGGTAGAAGTCTGAGTTGACTACGTGTCACTGAAAGAGGGTAATGCTTCCTGGTGGAATTTTTAAGGGGAACAAACCCGCATTTGCGTATCGTATGGGAGAAAACCTGGAAACTACCAACAGGCAATTCGACTAACGAGGAAAAAATACTAAAACGCCATAGGGTCTCCTCGGTTTTTTGAAATAGTGTCTACAACAAAGCCACTTGCCGATTGAAACTCTGCCCTAATGCTCACCAATAGCACACTTTGGCACTGAGCCACCAGTCTGGCGAATTTAATAAATAAATTCTTCAAAGAGTAACAACAAATCTTTCGGGCAACATTTTCAATGACAATTAATACATCAAGTTCAAATTTTCTCCAAAGAACATATCTTTGTTACGAAAAAACTAAATATTTTCATTCACAAACAACATTTGTAATGCTACTTTGATGCAAATTAAAGAAGAACATAGAATGTGAAATCAAAATAAAATGCTTTTTTAAAATATTCTATTTTTAGAAACAATCAATTAGGAGAAAGGCTAAATTTAGAAAAAAAATGAATAAAATTCCGGCGGAGATGCAATTTCTGGAAAGCCATTTCCAACATCATTCATTTCTTATTAGCGTCATTTACTTAACTAACTATGAAAGAAAAAAGTGAGCCATCTAAGTAAAGAGGGAACGAAGCTACTTGTAGAATAAAAATGCCTTATTCCTGATATACAATACTCTTGGTTTGGCTTCTCATTGTGCTAAAAGGGTTTTTGCAGTAAACAGCAATCAAATTATTTTTTAGTTAGAAAAATTTTAATTTAAAATTAACTTACACATGCATCGATGGCTCCTTAAGATATTATATATATGTATATATATATATATATATATATATATATATATATATATATATTATTTCCAATGGCAGATTATGAACAATTACAGAAAAAAAAACATACAACAACAGCAAACAGTAAATACAACAAAAACCTGCTGAAACAGAGTTCATTAATCTTAACAATAATGCCACAAGTTGCAGATCTTTTAGCCACTAAAAAGTGTTACCAGGTGCACCACGGGGAGGTAGATCTTCCGCGCACCCTATATATATATACACATACATATACATATATATTATATATTTATATATAGATACACACACATATATATATATATATATATATATAAGAAGAAGGGGCCTGAATGGCCGAGTGGCTAGCGCCTGCGTTCGAGTCCCAGCGGTGCCATGGATGTTTGTAGGGTGAGGAATCCGCTTTAAGCCTTAGGTCTCAGCCTAACATGATCGTAGAGCGTTGCGGAGGTATTGCTACCCGTCTGTAGTTTATCTTCAAGCTACACGCACCTCCTGGGTAGTGCTAAGTGAGTAACGTCGGTGCAGCTCTTGTCTTAAGGCATCCGATACAATTGTCAAAGTGCTTGCTAGCTTCATTAGAGCAAAATATACACATATGCATATAACATAAAATCTAATTAATGTATTTATTAAAAATTGTAATATTATATTCAATAACTTCAAATGTGAAAATTGAATTATATAATTATGCCATACGTAAAACAAATATAAGTTTCCAGTAGAAGTATTCCTTTATCACGTAAACAAGGTGAGTCAACACTTAAATGAAAATTAATTTCTGGTATTTATAAACATTCCATTATAAGAATCACTAATACGCATCCAAACATGTTATCCTCACCGCCGCAGGCATAAATGTGACGCAAATTCTAACACACCCTGATTTTCTCCGATTTCTAATCCCATTCATTTTGTTACGTCAACATCGGCATCCTATTTGATATTAATCCCTGTATATATACCTGGAAGAATTAACATACACTGGATTTTCTCAAAGATACGTATCTTAGCTGACTAACAAGTTGGAGAATTAACGTGATTATGATTTTTTTGATAAACGTGATTTTTTTTTGTATCAATAATTTCTCTCGTTAAGTATAAATTATTCGGTCATTGGGGAAATGTATGTGTTGAGATGCGATACGATTTATTTTTGTGTTGATAAGAAACAATTACACAATAGCCCAATTGTTTGAATTATTATGTATACTATGTAGGAAATAAAAAATATTTTTGATAGACTTTTTCAATTCTTTCTATTAGCTCTCACTCTCCCTATATATATCTTGTTCAAATTTTCAATCGTTAATGAAATACTTTTTATTCCTCCACTCAAGTTCAAATACATTTTTTTTTTGTACTTGTAATGGACGCCACTTGATGTTAATGCAGTTAATTAATTAATTTTAGTTTTTTTTTTAGATTTAAGTTGCATATGTCTACCAATAGATGGCGCCAGATAAACTTAAAAAATGAATGAAAATTATTTATAAAGGACTTTCTGCAATATAATGTGAAAAAAGTAGGAATTAACTTTACAATTTTTTTTTTTATATTTCTTGTTAACAATTTTATTTTGATTTTCAGAAGAATTTTATAATGTGATTATTTCAAATGTTTCTCTAGAAGGGTTGTTGACATTTTTCAAAGCAGGACATTTGAACCTGAAATTAATTCATTGAACCTATATAAGGACAATTGTGTAAGATTCATAGTCCTGCGTGCATTCCAAGGTCCTGCGTGAGGTGTGAGGAACGTTTCTACTGTTATTGTACTCCCATTATTCAATTTAGAATCTACAATTTTATGATTAATAATGTAATTATTTGAAATGTCTCTAGAAAGATAGTTGATGTTTTTCAAAGCAGAACATTTGAATCTGAAAATTAATTCAGCCTCTAAATGCCACGTATGTGAGATTTACAGCTACCCAGGGTCCAGTATGAGGTGGGAGAGGCGTTGCTGCTGTTATTGTACACACATACTACTGTGTCCAAAAAGTAAGACCAATTTTCAATTTAAAATTCCGGCGCTTATGAAATTTCCCAATTTTTTTTTCTTTTTTAGGTTGCTGGCACTGTGCTTGACATCTGTGTGAAATTTGACGTCAAACTATTCATTAGTGTTTGAGTTACGTTCGGCTTTGTGAGACGCTACAAGTGATTCCGACGATTTTTGAAATGTCTGAGTTAATTGAGCAAAGAACTTTGCTTGCGGAAACATATAGAATGCTGCAGAAGGCATTCGGATGAGCATGCCTATATCTGAAAGAAATGTTTAGAAGTGGTATAAATAGTTCGAAGAAGGTAGAGAACGCGTTGAAGACGAAGAGACCTCTGGTCGACCATCGACCTCAACCGACGAAGCTCACGCCCGAAAAAATTAAAGATTAGGTGCTTACAAACCGTCGATTTACAATTAGAGACCTAGCTGCTGATGTTAGAATTTCAAAAGGATCGGACAGTTCCATTTTGGGCCTCAAACGCGTCAAATCTTGTTTGGTACCGAATACATTGAATGCGCCAGCTCACACTGCATTGGGGGAGTCAGAAGGGGGGAGATACTCCATCCTACCTTCTTTTCGAGCTTATTGAAAGAAATTTCTGACTAAGTTTAATGATGTCATCTCCATCAGCGAAGCGAAGTAATTTCTAAATTAACTTGATGAGTTACTAATATTTATAATAAATAAGCAATACGCACTTTTCACTATTACAAGTGGTCTCTTAACGAAACGTTCCTCATCATCATCATCACTGGCACAACAGTCCCATCGTGGGCAAGGCCTTCTGCATACTGGCTGATTACGAGACAAGAGATGTTTTTCTTTTTAAAAGTAGGATTGTCAGCCCCAAGCCCTATTACACCAGGACCTACGGTTTAATTTATAAATAATATTAGTATTATAATATTTCGGTAATATTAGTATTATAATATTTTGGTAAAGGAAAAACAAGCAAAAGACATTCCAGCTGATCCATATATTAAGATATGCAAAGCACAATCGTAATTTCTAATTTTATTGTCAAAAATATTTATGCTCTTTTCGTTAAATTTACATTCCATTTACTTTATAATTCTAGTAACAAAAGTTATAAAATAATCTCAAAAAACATTCAAATATTGGAATATATACGAGGAGTTACATAATAGGAAAATCTAGATATACTGCTAATTTATTATTGCTGTTTTTCTGTTAACTTGCATTTAAACCCCAATTTAAGTCAGATTAATGGATACGTATTTATAATAGGGAGCATTTTATTGAGCACTGAGCATTTTATTATATTTATCCCCTTTTTGGTAAATTTACATCTCATTCGTGTTATAATTCTAACAGCAAAAGTTATAAAATAATCTCACCAAACACTCATGCATTGGTATAAATACGATGGGTTACGCAATAGGGAAATCCAGATTCACTACTGATTGAATATTGTTGTTTTTCTGTGAATTTGCATTTAAACCACAATTTAAGTCAGATTATACTATATGCATTTATAACAGGGAGTATTTTATAAATGGTTATAAAGCAATTCATTTTGAAATTCATGCATTGGAATTAAAATGTATGAACTACATAATAGTAAATAGTGTAAATTATTTAATTGTAAACTCTTCTAATTGAAACATGATGCATTGTTAACAGATAAATGACATCGTCTTAGGAAATTGAACTTCAAACGTATATACATGTGCATCAGTTATTTGAGACCACGCGAATGTCTCTTTAATGCGAAGTTGTTAAAAGCTTCAGAATATTTTTGAAAATGATTTCTTCATTCCTACTCTCTTGAGGCCATTGGAATTTTGAAATATATATATTAAAGTAATATTTAGAATTCAATGAGACCGACTCGGAGATCAACGCGCGCCGCTGGTGAGCATTAGGGCGGAGGTTCAATCCGCTGACCGCTTTGTTGTAGACACTCTTTCAAAAAAAGAGAAGGCGGGATGGTGGTTGTGATGTTCCGCATCTTTTCTCGCGAGGCGAACTGCCTGGGGGGAGTTTTCCTGTTTTCTCCAAACATTTCAAATGCGGGGTAGTTCCCCTGAAAGTCTTCCCGGAAGGCACTGTCTTCCTTCTTCTGCGTCACGGAGCCAATCAAACATCTACCTGCGGGTGCTCCATCACAGCAGAAGCTATCCCGACCCTTCTTTGCTTCCATCAGACCAATCGGGTTTGTCGTCTTCCAAGTGGGATAGCGGCCGGATGACCTATTGGCTAGCGCTGTGGCCTTTGGTACCACAGGCTTCAGGTTCGAATCCTGGCTGTGAAAGGTATGTTTGTGATTCGATTCGACATCCACGTTAAATTGTAGATCCCGGTCTAATTAACCAAATTGTGCACAAAAGGAGCGTAGAGCGACAAATCAATCCAAGTGGGATGAGAAAAAGATGAATTTAATGAATTATTTGAGGTATAGCCAAAGCGATTCATTTTGTCCTTTTGATCAATGTAACAGATTTTTTTTTTCTACTTTTAATTATATTTACTATGCGTATGAATGTTTGTATAGTTTATATAAATTTTTTACGAAATAATTTACGTTTGTGTATATATTATCTGTGTACATTTAAGGTAAGTTAATTTTGTAAATATTTGTCATTTAATACGATGAACATTCCAATTTTTAATTCGCACTTTTCCTAATATTTATATTTTTATATGGAAATCAATTATTTAGTCATGTACTTTACCTTTTTATTATTTCTCTTTAGCTCTAAAATACTTTTACACTTTCAATTATCATAATTACGGCGCATTTGTCTTCACCGTCTAATTCGTAATCGATGTCTGCCATTCATCCGACTAATTATTCATTTTATACATATTTATAGCATGAATATTCATTCTTGCACTCTGGTTTATATATTTTTTCAATGGTGTGTATTGCATTGTAATGTATGGGAAATCTTTCCTGCTCTGCTTATTGTAAATATTCTATTTCCATGTATCAAATTTTTTCTCATATATTTTTCCGAATTTTTAATACTTTATATATATATATATATATATATATATATCTACTGTATTTTTGTAAAGTAACATTTTTTATTGTTCAGTCACTGTAACGTGAAAAGTGAATTTTATGAAAAATGTCCTTTATTCCTCCGACGTTTCATTCCCGCAATATCTCGTCGGGTGTCTCGCATAGCTGTAAAAGGACATCTGCAGTCCAGGCACAATGATGTTGTGTGATGTGGGTAGTAGCAGAACAGTTTGTAAACATCGAGGCTGAATAATAACAATCTATGTCAGACATATTGATATTTGATAATTTATGTTTTTTTCTCATAAAGATTAATTTTAATATTTGATAAAGCTAAGATTCATGAAAATAATATATATATATATATATATATATATGTAGACTTCTCTATCAGTCTAACAATGAGTGGACTTTTGCAGTGGATATCTAGGGGATTTGACAGACAAAACGCAGTAACGGGACGTTTCTTTAAATAAAGCCATTTAATTACATGCTATTATACAGTGATATTTACATTAGTTATTAATTAAGTGCGAATATCTTCTCTCGCTGCTTGACGCAGCCTGTTCCAGTCTCGCCTCCTCTCCCCGTTGTTGACCAGCGCTCTTCTCTTTCTTCCTCTACGGGGATCTGTCACCTTCTCGTGGGGTCAGAGTTCAAAGTTGAATACTCCCCCACATTGTAAACAGGCTCTGTCGAAGACAAGCAATCGTGATGTGTCACCGCCTGCTGATTACCACACAAACAAAACCTACATATATAGAATCTAAAATACTTCCAAATACTGTATAGTTTATTTTGTAAAAGATATTATAGAATATCTATATTATTTTGTTTATTATACCTGCATGGTTTATAATAAACAAAAATGGTGATACTGGAAATACATAAGTGATGCCTCAACCATCTAAGAAACTAGATGTATTAATATTGTTAGGGATTATTTGTGGATAGTTTTTCTATGTTTAAAGAAAGTTTGGAAGGTTGTAACTTCAAAAATATCAAAAAGGGGTGCATTTATAGTAGGCTTTCAAAAGCCTCTTTCAATTTTAGTGTATGTTTGTTGTTCACAATTTTCGTTCTAAACAACGTATAAAAGCTTATATTGTGTGATGAATATCGACTGTAAAAATGATAATTATTTGTCCACCTACATTAATTTGTGTAGAGTGCAACTTAGATCTAACCTCTCAACGTTTACAAACACGGTCTCCATTCTGGCTCTCAGTGTGAGTTTCTACGAGTTCTGCAGTGGTGACTTGTCCGAAACTAAGTAGGGCCATTAAATACTATTACGAATTTTGATATTGACTTATTTACTATTATGGAGGCAAATTTGTTTCAAGGTAACATTAAATTCTCCCTTTATGAGATTTACTGGATGGAGATTTTTATAAGATCCTCAAGGTCAGAAGAGTTGAGTGGCATTTTAATTGGTGTGAATTCAAACCTAACTGCTGAATTTAAAACAGAGAGAGAAATGGACTCCTGTGATGACAAACGCAAAGTTGCCCTTTTAGACATATAATTTGATAAGCACTTTAAAAATCTACTCCTTTTACTCGCCTCCGGGGAGCACCCCCGACTTTTTTATTTCTTGTCGTTTCAAAGATCTCAATTTTTATTGGTGGCTTTAACGTCCATTCACCGAAATTGGTGACAATCACGAAGACGAGGCAGCAGAAGACCTTCTTGACACCAAGGTAATCTTTAATAAAGATGTACATACTTATTTTAATTATAATGGTACTAAAACTAATCCAGATTTACTCATGATTACTCCTAACATGAAGGATAATTCTAAATGCCTGGTATTTGAAAATTTGGGTTCAGCTCATCTCCAAATTGTCGGGGAGTTCGCCTTTTATCCTTCTCGGTATCGTGGATCTGTACCTAGGACTTCCTGGAAATTTAGAAAGGTCAAGTGGGAAGCCTTTTAGTCTCTCCTGGACAGGGAATTAGATCCCAATGTTTTGGATTTCAACCAAAGCTTCGAGAGATTGTGTAAGATCATAGGATATAGAATTACCTGGTGTGTAAAGAAGGCATTTCCGAGAGGAACAGTCGTGAAGTGTAAATGCTCCTGGCCGACCAATCTAATGGAACTAAAGTCAAGGCGTGATAGGTTCAGAACTGAGACCGTGCTGAACTGAGCAGATGATATCAATATGTTCAGGCGTGGTGACGTCTGGCTGCTATTTTTCAGAAATCTCTTTTACAGAAAAAAAATGTTCCACTTTGGTGAATTCCTCACAAATCTAGATTTTTAAAGGAACGGAAAGAGAACTTTCAGCTTTTTTTAGAAAAGATCAGTAATGATTACGCAAATGGCTCTAAACGACCTTTCATTTTAATAACAAATATTTAGCCTCTGACCGAAAGGTTGATACTTAATCTGTGCAGTATGTTGCTGACACAGAGAAAGGGGCTTTTGTAAGACGACAATCTAGAAAAGTTATTCAAAAATTAAAATATAAAGTGAACTCAAGTATCCCAAAGGAAAATGACATGATTATCTTCAATGCCCCTTTTAGTTCAATGGAATTAAAGAGTTCGCTTAAGTATCTCAAAACACTCAAGTCCCCAGGAGAGGATAGCATATTCTCCGAGTTCCTCATGCACTAAGGCCCAAGAGCTTTTGAATCTTCTTTGAAGGCTCTTTAAAACAAAATTTGCTCTTCGGGTTATCTTTTTTCTCACTGGTATAAATCTACAACCATAACGATCTATAAAAAAAGGCAAAGATTCCTGGATATTCGGCTAGTCGGTCCAGAACTACAGGCCTATATAACTGACAAGTAACTTTTATAAGATCTTTGTAAGAATTATTATTAGTAGACTGAACTGTTCCTTGGACAACGGAGGCATTATTGAGGAAGAGCAGGCTGGATTGCGAAGATTCAAATCCACCAATCATCCTGTTGCTCTCCTTAGTCAGTCCGTCAATGACAATAGACGCAATTTATTTGCTGTATTTGTAGATTTCAAATGTTTACAATCTCGTATGGACAAAAGATTTCCTTTTGAAGCTCTCTGGTATTCAGTCGATAAAGTTGAACTAGTTCCATGGTTTTCTTAAAAACCGTATATATAGAGTCAGATATAACAGCTGCTATTCGAAGTTCAGATCTTAAAGAATGGCCTGCATCAGGGTGTGTTGTCTAGCTTTACTTTGTTTAATATTTATATTAACGATTTAGTTATCAAACTGAAGGCTTTTGACGGATTTAAATGTTTGCTATCTACCAATGACTTAGTTGTATGGATCGAATCTTCTAAGTCTGTTGCGAAACAGTCCATAGAACACGCATTAAATAAATCAATGCTCATTTTGGAGAACTAGTTTGGAGGAAACAATATGAAAATTAATCTAGATAAGGCATTTGTGCAAACATTTTCTCTTTATCATAAGCCTTTGCACCCAAAGATATTTTATAAAGTCAGTATTATATCGTTGACAGAAAAGTTTAAATATCTTGGTGTAACTTTCGGCAGAAAACTCACTTGGAACTCTCTTATTGAAGACGCCACTAGTCGGGCTTCAAAGAGACTGTCACTATTGAAGATTCTGGTGGGATCAAAATGGGGTTGTTCCAGATCCACGTTCAAACCTTTAGAGTTTACGTTCTACCTATTCTGATCTATTACTGTGAATCGCTAGTTACTGTTTCTAAGAAAATAATTGATTTTCTTAAAAATTTTCATAATCAGACCTTACGTATTATTACTGGTGTAGTCAAATCCCTCCCCCAATTGATTATTTGTTTGCTGTGTACAAATAAAAGTCTTAATCTAATTATTAAAGAACGTTGTTATCCTGTTGTTATAGGAGAAAAAAATTAGAATTCCTGATTTTATGTCTTTGTCGAATCATGTTTCTACTGAGACTGAGCTTAATTTAAAGAATCAAATAGTCTCTGTACAGGGGTTGCTGATTTGATTTCTCCCTTTGGCATCGATTTTGGAACTCAACAGTTTTATTGCCTCGTAACCCCATCGAATCTAAGACCTTTTCAAACCTCCCCTTCAGCCAAAGTGTATTAAAAGCGGAGGACAAGGATAAATTTTAAAAATCAGTCGCCTACGAATCTACAGATACTCTCTATACCATCTCACATTGGCTCAGGATTTATGCAGATAGTTCTAGAACAAGTGATTGTGTTAATATTATAGCTGGTGTTCTTTATGAGATGTTCTAATTTTACTCCTGTGCTGGTGTTCTTTCCAGTTCCTCGACAGTGAAATCTCTGCTATCCGTTTGGATCTTATTCAACTACAGAGCCGATCGGAGTGTTTCTCTAAAGTGGTGCTTCTATCAGATTTGAGAGTAGCTCTTCAGAATGTAGACATTTCCCGTTGCTCTCTATCCAAAGCTATTGATGACTGTGCTAACCTTTTAGCATGGTTGTCGGATCAAAATAAAGCAGCCGTCTTGTAGTTGTTCAAAGCCCACTAATGAATAAAAGAAAACGAGCCAGCTGACTTCCTAGCAAAAAAATTTTCCTCTGTTTTATATCAAAATAACCAAGAGTTGGCCTATCACTCCGTTAAGACGATAGTTAAAAAGACACTTAGGTGCTCCCTCTTTGAAGATGCTGCTGCTAGAAACGGTCACAAGCCTTGGTACAATATGTTATGGTACGATCATATTCCACACTATTCACACTATTTGATCATATTTATGATCTCATTGAATGGCCTAGAGAAAAATTGGTAGCATTGCTATGGCTTTTCTCTGATCACGATTGTCTCCGCAAGCACCGTCACGGAATTAAACTGACTTCTGATCCTCTCTGTCTCCTGTGTGATAGCCAGGAAGAAATGGATATGTCTCACCTTGCTTCCTGTTCCTTTATGGAAGCGTTATTGAATTGCTAGACTAAAGTGGATGAATTAACTAATGTCATTTGTTTTTTGTATTCTTTTGATATCTGCTGTCCTACCAATGGAAAAAAGAAAGAAAAATCATTAGTTTGTGTATGAATTTAATTATGAAGTATGATGATTTGAAGTTGAATTTTCATGGGGATATTTAAGTAAATCAGGTGCAACAACATGAATAAATAACATGAAAACACATACATGCATGCAAATAAATAAATATCTATAAATTGTTATTATGTAAGATTTTAAATATAAAATTTAGAATAACTGTTTTTATTTTCTCTAATTTTCTCAAAAAAAAATTTTAAAAGATTAAATAATAACATACATAATTTGCAATAAATATATAATGTTAATAGTTTAACTGTTAATTATTTAACCGTACTACTGGTTTTGTTTTTAACAACTTGTTTTCACAATTAGTACGCAAGATACAAAAATTTGCATGTAACAAGATACAAGAATTTGCATGTAACAAAATACAAGAATTTGCATGTAACAAGATACAAGAATTTGCATGTAACAAGATACAAAAATTTGCAAGATGCAAGTACGCCAGATACAAGAATTTGCATGTAAAACAGTAAAAAAAATATTGATTTTCTGGATATTTTTTAGTGTTGGCCTAAGCATCCCTTCACTATATAAAGCAAAAAGTAAAACATAATGTAAAAAGTTGTTAGACAAAGAAAATGCTTAAGATTAAATTATTTTCAATTTTTTATAGAGAAAAAAAACCAATTTTTTCATTACAATATTTTCTTGTGCTGCAAAAAAAGATTATTTTTTAAAACATTGAAATTTAAAAAGTGACTCATTCCTATCTTCACTAATTATCTAAATAAACCACTTATTATAATCATAAACTTTGAAAATGTCAGGCGCCAGATTTTTTAAATCCCCTAATTAATGCGCGTTGAAAAGGAGCTTAGTTTAATATATTTTGAGCATTCAAATAAATTCATTTTAAATTAGAATTTATATAGTATTGCTTATAATTTAATTATGCTTTATCTGTTCATTTTTGGGCAATGGTTTTCAATATGTTCTACGTTTTCATATAACTATTCAATTTTACTAATTAAAACTTGAATTTTTATTTTAAGATTATTTGATTATCTATTTTGAGTTATATGCATATTTTTAAATTAATCTCAAACATTAAGATTATAAATATATGCTCCTATATAAATATATGCTTTTAGCTTATAGGCTGAAAAAGTAAAACTTAAAATTTTTTTTAAAAAATATACTAATTTCGTATAATTTTATTTTATACATGTATTTGTATTAAATCTATTTTTTCTGCATTTATAATTATATGGGTTTAAGAATTTTTAACTCAATGTACTTTGATTGTGTGTTTTAATTCAAGTGAAAGATTATTTACATTTGAGAATAAAAGCAAAATAGATGTCAGTAATCAAACATAAATCATTATATAAAGAGCGGTATTTTATAAGTAGAAGAAGAAGTATAAATTATTTTTAAATTATGTAATATATATATATATATATATATAAGTATATTATTTAAATTGTATATATATATTTGAATTCCTTTAAAGAAAGCCTTTATTTTCCATTCATTCTATTCCAAAATAAATTTTACAATGTTCTTAGACGAATCTCTTAAGACTTTAAGAATATGGCATTTTCCCCCCCAAAAGCTTAGAAAAAGAAAATCTGATACATGCAGTGAAAATAAAAGCTTTATCCAGCAAAATAATGTCAATATTCCAGTTATTGGAGAGAATCATTAACGAAATCGAAAAATAAAAAAGGGGTATTTCTTCTTTATCAGAGAAAATAACTTCATGGTAGCCCTAATTAAAATATACGTCCTGAATTATGGAGAAATTCTGCCAACAACATTTTTCTGCATTCTTTCCATTCAAGTACTACATAGTCTATTAATAGTTACTAATATTCTTAATATAAGAACATTTCTATATTTGGGGAGTGTATGGAAAAATCTTATTGACGAAGAGTTTCTTTTTAATAAAGGGTTTAGTGGCGATGTACCCAAATTTCTATATACAAGTTCGACAAAAATTACATATGCCATAAAATTTCTCCCTTTAATTCGATTACCAACTCTGCTTGATACATCTTATATGTGTAATTGTTTGCTCTTTTATTGCAGTAACAAGGAAAAAGATTGCAAGATTAAAGTGTTTCGATAGCAAAAAAGGATTGCTTTTAAAGCTAAAAATTCATAGTCTTTTAATATCAGGTTGATTTAAAATAACTGCATTCAATACGAAACAAAGTTATAAATGTAAAATATTTATCTCAAGAAAAGTATGAAAAAATATCTGATATTTATAATTATACACATAAGTATATAATAAACAGAAAAATTCATTGAAACTTCAACTCATCAAATATAGTTACACCAATGAATAGTTTGTACAAAATGTTGAAAGAGAATCAATTTCTTTGCATATCACGTGAATATGACTTTTATGAAATCTTTTGATAATAAAAAAAAGATATAGAAAAGACAGAAAAATAATATAGTAAAGATATACTCTTATATCTTTATTATATTATTGAACTACTTTTGGTACTAGCCCCAAATTGGAGCTAGTTTGAAATAAAATATTTTGAGACTGATCCATAATATTTATTTTACAGAATCATAAATGTTTAAAAACAAATTAGTATGAACAATCCTTACTAGTTAATATAATTGTCAGAAATAGATTATATATAAATTGAATGAGATAATAAACAAAGTATAAAAAAGAAAATGGCATACAACTTTTATGAATCGCAAAAAAAAAAAAAAAATATTTTTTAATTATTGCACATAAGAAGTAACATATGTGAAATATTAATTTAAAGAAATATTTGTAAATCAATGACAAGTCCTAAAATACTAGAAGAATCTATGCAAATTCGTTGTATGTCATTATTACTTGTTATTTTTAAACTTTTCAATTAGATATTTATAAATAATACAAATATGTAGTAAAAAGATTTTGCTTAATTTAGAATAACAAACCATTTCTCGGAAAAATATCATATCTTCCATAATATGAGTAGGTAACACCGCCGAAAAATAGTTGTATATAAGAAGAGAATATAAAGTATCTTAATAATTAAGGAACAAATTATTTTTATAAAGGTACAAAAAAAAAAGTATAAAAAGGTTTAGATCTATATTAAAGATATTGTTTTTGATAAAATGAATCTTATTTCTTATTTAAAGACTATGCTGCAATCAAAACTAATTCAATGGGGAAAATTTTGTGTGAAAGATACCAGATTGTTTAAAGATTTTTGCATTTTTATTAAATGTTTTAGGTAAAATGCATTGCTTAGAAATATTAAATCAGGAAATGTAATTGTTATGTATTAAAGAATAAGCGTAAGTAAATACAAATGTAAGTGAAAATAATTGATGAGATAATTGGTGAGATAATGAAGAATAATGAAAAAAACAAATAATATTTTGAACTAAAATAGAGTTATTTTAGGTTTAAAAATTGAATTAATGTAAAATTCATTTTAAAATAATAAGATGATTTTAATTCTATTTTTCCAAATTAGAATTAAACTCTTGGTAGAACTTGAACGCTTGAACTCTAAGTAATGATCAATTCTAAATGTTTGCATGCTTAAGAATATATCGATTTGTATCAAAGCGTTTATAGGTTTTAATTTTTAGGACAAAAAATGTAGGTAGAAAGAATTAATTAATTATTAAAAGAACTATCATTAGAAAAAAAATTTAATAAAAACGACTTAAAATGTAAGTTGTATAAAATTTCTAGTATTCTTTCAAAAAGTTATGTTCAATTCTTTATGTCTAAGTTTTCTTTTCCGTTCTAGTATTATACTTATATTTATTAAAGTATATTTTTCGTTAAAGTATTTTATATTTCCGTTTCTTAAAGAAAACCGTTTTTGCAAAATTTTAAAATCGTATAAGAATAATATTAGATATCACTTATAGAAATTGAAAATCCTTCTCTTTAATAGTATACCTAGAGATTTAGAATTGATTAGCGTGCAAAAGCAAATTTTTTAGCAGAATGAAAATAAGTTTTTGTAAACATTATGATAAAAACACAACGGAGTCTATAAAATATTTTGTATGACAGAAGAGAAATAAATTGTAAGTGGAAATAGTTGGTGAGATAGTTAAAAGTATACATTATTTTGAAATAAAATAGTTATTTGGGTAATAAAATTTTGCGCAAAACTCATTAAAAAAAAGTATCGTCATTTTAACTATACAAAATCAATATTCTGTTATGATTTTTATAAATGTTAGTAAGCGCATAAAAATTATAAAAAAAACTCATTTTGTATTAATTAAAAATTAAAAGGCTTCACAGCGATTAACAGATGTAAACAATTATAAAGAAAGGATAAATAACTGAATAGAAAGAAATATTATTGGAAATTTTTAAAATAAAAAAAAATTCAAATGAATTCAAAAGGAACATTGAATTCAATTAATTGACACATTGAATTTAAAATAAATTCAATGTATAATAGGTGAAATGACATAATTATTGTTTAGTGATCAAAATTCAAAACAGAATGTCTGGAAGCTGTATACAATTGTTGGGTCTGAATGGCCGAGTAGCTGGCGCTCGCTACCACAGGTTTCGGGTTCGAGTCCAGGCGGTGCCATGGATGTTTGTAGTGGTTTGGAATCCACTTTAAACTTTAGGTCCCGGTCTGTTAAACCCTCGTGAGACAAAAGATGACCGTAGAGCGACAAACCAAACAATTGTAAGTGAAAATGTGTGATGAGATAATTAAATGAATACAAATATTCTGAAAGAAAAATTATGAGGGTTAAAGAAATTCAGTTAATGTAAATTCATTATTAAAAAATACATAATTTTAGCTATTTTGTTTTTAAAAATCATAGCATTGATCCTTTCTAAATGTTTAAAAATGCAGGCTAAAAATTATTGCATCAACAAGAAGTTATAGGGTTTAACAATATAGAATTTTATATCAAAGAAAAATAGAAAAATAGATATTAATAAGAAAATGTAACATATTAATAAGAAAATGAAAAAAAAACTTTAATGTCTCCTTTTCATAGTTTCGAACCAAATATGTTTATGTTAAAGAAAACGTCTCTAAAATATCTCAGAAAGATCTCTCGTAATATATTTTCAAAATTAAAACTTTTACAGTGATTTGCAACAGTTAATTTTGCGTAAAAAATTTTAAACTTTGAAATTTTTCTTAAAGTAAATTACGAGAGGTTTTATAGAAAACTCTAGTTCAATTTTTTCGGTTTAATTGAATTCCTAAAGATTTAATAAAAAAAAATAAATGCTGTAAAATATTGAGAAAGATTTTTAATTGATAAGCAAAAATAATTATTTTCACATTTTATCAAAATAAATTTTTAAATTGTAACATATACAAAATTAGATAAAAAAAATTGGAAATAAAAATTAAAAGGCTATCTTTGTTTACATTTGAAATTTTTTTTTTTTTTATATATAAAAGACATAAAATTAAATTTTAGAAAAAAAGTTTAAAAATTGAGAAAAGGAATAAATAAATTACTAATGTATTCCTTCAAAAAATTTGAAATGAAAAAAAATTTGTAAAATAATCCAATTAAAAAATTACATCAAAAATTAAATAAAAGCTTGCAAAAAATTTAAAATAAAATTTTTAATAATAAATAATAAATAAACTAAGGTTCCTCGCCTAATTAATAATCAATTTTTCACATTGTTAGTCCTAAGACGTAAGGCCTTAAAAAAAAAATAATAAACGAGTAATATAAAAAAATTTTAAAAAAAATTTCTACTTTTTTTCACTCTATTGCAGAAAGTCCTTTATAAATAATTTTCATTCATTTTTTTAAGTTTATCGGGCGCCCTCTATGGGTAGATAGATGCAATTTAAATGTAAAAAAAACTATGATTAATTAATTAAATTTAATTACTGAATTAATATTTGAAAAACTGTATTAACATCCAGTGTCATCCACTACATGTAAAAAATGTATTTGAACTTGAGTGGATGAATAAAAAGTATTTTGTTAAAGATTGAAACTTTCAACAAGATATATATAGGGAGAGTGTGAGCTAATAGAAGGAATGGAATTGCAATGTAAATAAGCATAAATTTAAATCCATCTTAAGGTGATAAAAGTCTCAGTTTAATTAGATCAAAATTCTCGATTGGCGTGTAGGGCATCTTGCATGGCATCTGGATGGCTCTTGGCATCACGTCCCCCAAAGCATAATACCGCCACCACCGGCCTGTGTATGACCTACTGTACATTGAGGGAGCAACTGTTCGCCTGGAATATGGTGTATCCTGACACGACCATCGGCGTAATGAATGACAAACCGTGATTCATCTGACCAGGCAACTCTCTCCCACTGATCCATGGACCAGTCACGAGCCACACGAGTGGGACGTTTGCTGCGTAGCCCCATATCCAACAGTGTCCGCTGAACAGTGTGCTCCGATACTATTCTTCTTCCCCCTGCATTGTATTGGGCTGTCAGCTGAGCCACTGTCTCGCTCCGGTTTTGCTTCACCTTGCGAGACAGTCTCCGACGACCTTTTTCTTTGATAGCGTGTGGACGTCCAACACCATGTCATCTACTGCTGGTTTCACCGTCATTCATCCACTTTGCATAAGTACTAACAACTGTAGGTCGCGAGCAACCTACGAGTCGTGCAGTTTCGGAAATACTTATTCCGAGCCTTCGAGCCATTACAATCTGCCCTCTATCAAAGTCGTTTAGATCCGCAGCCTTTCCCATCACACACAGAAGTAAGTGAAAAAATGATTCTTCAGACTCTCCAGCAGCAGTTAGATACCACTTCCACGTGATCACGTGCCTTCCACGTCATCCAGGCGAGTTCATTGCAAAATGTAGGGGTGGTCATAATGTTTTGGCTCTTGAGTGTAGATATAAAACATTAATACACACATAGAGTTAAAAAAACTCCAAAATTCTTGTAACAATGGAAATTTCCATTATTTTCTTTTTTTCTGTGGCAATTCCCCCCTTTTATGAGACCAACCAGGAAGGTACATTAAGTATCGTCTGCAAGCATGAAAAAAAATTCCTAGAAATATCAGCGAAAGAAAAAGGCTTGAGGTCCTTTTGGCCACAGCTTACAGGTTAATTTAGAGCGAAATACTTATACCGATCCCGACTGTTGAGTTTGACAACTTGCTTCAAATTGAAAACGTCAAAACTCAGATGGTTACGGAAGTGACAATTAATTTATTTTTAAATTTATATTTTTGTACTTTTAAATGCACTGATGAATAAAAATAGTTCGAGAAAATTGTACCATTTAACTTCATCATTAGCAAAGATTTAATATGCAATATCATTTATTAAGTTAAATAGCAAAATGAGCAGACTGCAGAATCCTTTCATTTAGTTTGAAGAATTAAAATTTATTTGACGTCATTTACCTTTTAAATTATGCTGGAATCAAACAACTCAGACTTCAGTATGCCTCATTTTTTTATCACATATTTGTTAGTAACGACATTGAAGAAACTTAATATAAGATGCATCATTTTTATGGATCAAGTTATTGCAACTATAGAAACCAAATCTGAAATAAAATTTTCACTTTTGAAAAACGTTTTTTATTCTCTTTATTAATGTGTATAGATATCCGTACAAGTGCAGTTCTCTTAAATACAATTTAAAGAGAATTCGAGACAAAATTATTGAAACTAGACCTTAAAATCAATTTCTGCATTAACTTTTCAATGCAAAATTATTGTTATGATATTCAATTGTTTAAATAATCTAACAATCTCAATTTCAAACCATCTTCACAAATTATCTTCAAATTAAATTAAAAGGTTAGAACTATAGTGGGGCCTGATGGCCGAGTTCTGAAGCTAGGTGCCACTGGTTTCGGGTTCGAGTCCCGGCCCAAATCTGGAACCAAATCTTCTGAATACCTGAATAAATGAATACTAAAATCTCAAATACCATCTGACCAAATCTTTTCACAAAATATACTGGCTTAGTATGTGACAGGAAGTATTCAGGTTGTATATTTCAAAAGCTCATATTGAAAGCTTAAAAATTTAATCACTGAATTTTTTAAAATAACGCACATTAAAAATTATTTTAATAATTTACACTCAGAAATGTAAAGTAATGAAAGGAAATCTGTGCACATTTACGAATAAAAGGAATGTAATTACATTAAGTATATGGTCAGGTCCCGGTGCCACAGGTCCCGGTTCGAGTCATCCAAACAATGAATATCTTTATTTTTATTTTTCCATCCAACGATGTTCTACACGATCCAAAGACAGATCTACACATACTGTAGAGATTTGTATACCTGTATCTGTATTCGGAGCCTGAATGGCTAATGTTCTGGTGCTCGGTGCCACAGTTTTTTGGTTTATGACTAGGTTTCTTAAAACTTCAAAATCTTTGATTTTCAACCCTCCTATCCATTCTTCAAAATACCTCATTATTTCATAACAAAAGTCCCTCCAAAATCATTCAGCCATCTTTTGATGTATCACACATTTTTTTCTAAAGCATTCAGGATTCTATTTAAATCTTTTTAATAAAATTATTTCAATATACTCAGAATCTTCAAATATTTCTTTGGATTTCCTACCAATTAATTGAACGATTTCGGGTGGTAATAAAATCAAGGGGTATCATACCCAATCTACGACATCTATTTTGGCTCTCTAAACTTTTTTTTGTTCTAATGCAGCTGGCAAACACTTAGACAGCTTAGTCCTGGATGCCTTAAGGCAAGCGCTGCACAGACGGTACTCACTTTGCATTAGCCAGGGGACGCGTGTAACTTGAAGATAAGCCACGGACGCGAGTAACAATGCCCCCGCAACGCTCTACGATCCTATTAGGACCGGGACCTACAGTTTAAAGTGGATTCCAAACCTCTATAAACACACATGGCATCGCCGGGACTCGAACCCGAAACTTGTGTGGCTCTCTAAACTTGTCTTTCAAATAAAGATAGAAAAATTGCAATGTCATCTTCAATTGAATTGAATTTAAGCATGAATAATCGTAACAGTAATCGTTGTGAATGTCATTCTATTTAAATTTTCTTTAATCAAATTTTCTCTGTCCTTTTCGCTTTCCTGTTATTTCTTTTTTTCCCCAAGCCTGCTCCTAAAAGTAATTTCTGACAGTTCTTTTACACTGTCTGAATCTTCCTCATATTGGTAATAATTTTTTTAAACTCTATCATTTTCATTTCAGATGTTACATTTACTCCCAACTGAACGGCCAATTTATATAAATAGTCCTTTTTGACTTTGCTTAAAAAAGACATGGTAATTAAAAATTAAAGGTTGCTCTTATTAAAAACAACAGAAAAATTATTTGAAATTTAGAATACTAAACTGCGTAAAAAAATAGAAGGACAGTGTTTTTTTGCCAATTAATGTCTCTTATTTTCTCCTAATTACCAGATATTTATGCAGATTTAGTTTAATGACCCTTTTTTTCATTTTAGGCAAAAATTAAACATCTACCACTAATATTATTAATAAAATTAGTATATATAATTTCCGATGCGCAAAAAAAAGTAGTAGGACACTTGCTAATATATTTAATTTAGGGAGTTGTTCTTTAGTTAAATAGTGATTTTGTACTTAGTTTTATCCTTTTCTGTCAAAAAAATCTAATTTGTTTAAAAGTTACGCTGTTTCTCTGTTCTCAGAAATGCCTAAAGGAATACCTTTGAACGATTTTCAAAAACGCCAAATTTCCGCATATCAAAATGATGGTAAAGGTGTCAGAGAGATTGCTCGATTGTTGCATTTGAGCCCCAAATACACTTTCAAACTTTATCAGAAATCCTTATAAAAATGGAAAGAAAAAGAAGACTGGTAGGCCGAAAAAGTTAACACCACGTGATGAAAGAAAACTTGTTCGTGTGCTTAAGAAGAACAAAGGAAGTGTTTCAAAGGCAAGAAATCAAGAAGGACTTAATCATGTGACGAAACAAACAGTTTACAACTATATTTAAAGATCTAAAAAATTCATTTTCAAAAAACGGAAACATCATCCTAAGTGGACACAAGCTCACATTGATAACCGTTTAGCGTGGGTTAAGGAGCACATGTCCTGGACTACAGAATGGACTTCTGTGATATATTCCGATGAAAAGAAATTAAACTTAGACGGTCCAGACGGATATCAGCACTACTGGCATTGTCTGGGGAATGAAGACGAATACTATTCAACACGACGAATGGAAGGAGGGTGTTTAAGGGTTTGGTTGGCTGTTGGATACGGAGGAAGGACAAGTCTAGTTTTCTTAAATGGTAGGCAAAAACATAGAGACTACATTCAAGTGCTGAATTCCGAACTTCTTCCTTATGGTTCTGACTTGGGGGTGAAGAGTGGAAGTTTCAGCAAGACGGAGCTTCCCTTCACACCGCGACTGGAGTCAAAAACTGGTTCCTAACAAATAATGTGGATGTTTTACCATGGCCAGCCAAAAGTCCTGACCTTAATATAGTGGAAAACATCTGGGCAATGCTAGTTCGTCGAGTTTATGCTGATGTAAGGCAATTTGATTCGCTAACTCAGCTTCGAGAAGCATTGAATGACTCGTGGGACAATTTTTGTCGAACAGAAGTTCAATGTCTATACAATTCACTTCAAACACAAAATTTGAAGTTATAAAGGCCAATGGGAAGAACATTATTTATTAAAATCACTATTTTGTCATTCATTATAATGCTGTCCTTCTACTGTTTTTACAAAGTTTCAAAAAAAGAGAAACTTTTGTTGCCATTAATATTTTATGTTTGAATATCATAATTCTGATGTTAAAATTGTATTTTTAAAATATTTGTAAAATGTTTCTAATAAAAATTTTAGTAAAAATAAAATATTTTACGGTTGTTGTTACAAAATCAAGTGTCCTTCTACTTTTTACGTAGTGTATACTCCAAAGGAAGTCGCCAATTGAATTGAATTGAATTTGGCATGAATAATGTAGTTCGCTGCCTTTAGAAATAGTATTCATAGGTGACTGCGATTCAATTTTAAGTTTTCTTTACTCGAATTCCTTCTGCTTCATTATTGGTAATAATTCTTTTAACCTCTATCATTTTCATTTCCGATGTTACACTTACTCCCAACTCAAAGGCCAATTTATATAAATCATCCTTTCAGCCTTTGTTTGAAATGGACATTAAAAATAAAAGGTTGCTCTTATTAAAAACAACAAAATTATTTGAAATTTAGAATGCTATACTGCAAAGAAAGTCGCCAATCTTGCAACCCGAAATGTTTCGCCAATGTTCCGCCAATTTCTTTAGGGTTACACTACTGTAATTAGAGGAATTCATACCAAAGTAACTTCTTTTTCTGAACAATATTTTTTACTGTCACTTCGATTGTTATTTGCAAAATTCTTATTTATAATAAATAAGAGCAGAAATATATATTCATATTAATAATTATTCCGATAAATTATTGATTATTTCGAATTTGTTCTTATAACGTATATCGGCAACTGATACAGAATATAAACAATTTTTATGATGTTGCCACACCAGATAATATGACACAAACAACAAAAACGATTTTTTTATTTTATCATTAAGAGATATTTGATTATCAAATAATTATTTTTTTTAATGCTGTTAACATGATTTTTCTGACAATAGTTAATCGAATTCGTGCGAAAAAATTTAATTTTTTATTTTTAGAACATTAATTAAAAGTTTTTAAAGTAAAAAGAACATTAAAGTTTTGTGGCAATAGTTATTTGAATTAGCGTGGAAAAATGTAACTTTTTAATTTTAGAACTTTAGTTGTATGGAAGAAAAAGGGCTTTCGAGAGATTTAAATTTTACGGTGGTTTTGCGATGTTTTTTTTTTTTATTTATTTACTTGATATGACTACGTGAGAAACAAGTTTTAGTGAGCCAATAAATAAAAGATCCTCTTTTTGAGTAAAGAAAGATCCTTCAACAAAGTTTATATCAGAGTAAAATGTAAGTTATCCTCTCGTTTCTTTTTTTTTTTTCTCTTTAGTAAAATTCGGCATCATAAACAGCATGAAATATTTTTTAACATAATAGAAAATAAAATTGGCATATTTGAGAATAATTTTATCGTAATAACAATTATTATCGTTATTAAATGATACGTTGTTTTGAATTAGCAAAACAAATTCCATATAATAATTTGGTGTTAAAACGATAAAATCTGGTGTAAAAAGCAATTTAGGAATACAATTTTGGCAAAATAGCGATATATTTTGGCGATAAAAAGGTATAATCTGGCGTAAAGGCAATTGAATCATAAATCTTTTGCTATAATAGTGCTAAAATTTGGTGAACAATAACATTTAGCGAAAAATCATTTTATGAATAAAATTTCTCTTAGTGAAAAAAAATGTGTCGATAAAAATAAATTTTGTCATAAAAGCATTTCAGGAATAAAATTTCGACAAGATAATGATAACATTTGGCGTTAATGAGTTAAAATTTGGTGTAAAGCCAATTTAAGAAATAAAATTTGACCTTGTAGCTATTTGGCTACTAATGTTGACGTAATAACGATTTTTGGTCATGCATTTTGAGGAAGTAGCGTTTTACAGCGACAGCCATTTTTGTTTTTCGAACTTCCACGGCCATTTTGTTTATTTACTTAGGGATTTGGCATCCGTGTGATGGACTTTGGTGTAATATCGTTTTACCGCGAAAACTAACTGCTGTATTCATGACTATGCCTACTTGTCTGGCGATGCATCTGACACAAAGAGTAGAGGATTCTAGATTTTTAACAAAACTTTTTGAAATAAATGATAATTTACACTTTTGAACCTAAAAAATCTGGTACTAAATGGTTCCCATATTTAAAATTTTCAAGTCAATTCCAACGTAAAAATAAATCAATAAATGTTTATATATACCATTAATAATAATGTTAACAAATAATCAGCATCATATAACAACATATAAAATATCCATATCTAATAATGCACATTGATAACAAAAATATCATATAAGAATAAAATAATTCCGATATAGATAAAAATAACACTTCTTCAAATTTTAAAACACTGGCGTGTTTCTTTTAATTTTCTCTGGCCAGAAATTAACCTTGTTGCCTTATGGAACTAAATTCTTCAATAGCACTATAATTTGAGTCTAAAATAGAACACTGCTGCATTAATTTTTCTCGGACGAGAAATTAAAATTGTTCACGGATGGAACAAAATAAATTTTTTAAATAACTCATTAAACATAAAAATTTAGCATTAAATTAACATACAATGTAAGTGCATACATTTATAAGAGAAAAATCAGCTTTCACCTGCTAATTTCTGTAGTGTCAAATCTTTGCTGCACCAATACAGATTATGGCCGAATATGAGTGTATTCGTTTTTTGAAGTCAAAGTAAAAGGAAAATAAATAAAATTACAAATCAATAATCTCCTTTTACATGTTAATAAAGAATTATATCAACGTGAAAACAAAATGTACAACAACAGACAAAAACTTTTATAAAAAAAAAAAAAACCGAATTTAAGGAGTATAATTATTATCAAAAGTATAATTTTTCAAGTTTGATAATGATGAAACAGACCATTGAATGTACCTTTTAAATGATACTCTGTAAAGTACACAGCATATTATATATCATCATATTATCAAGAATAAAGAAAGTTGAACTCAGTTCAATAATTGATGAATATTATCACATTTTTTTGTAAAAGATAAATATGAATCTTTTTTTTTTATCATGTAGTCCAGATCATGGCCGGATATGGTTTTCAGAAACCAAAAGGTTTCTGAAAATTTATTAGCATAAGGTGAATATGACTATTAAAATGTTAGAACTGTGAGGAGTTATTGACATAAACATATTATTTATTTTCTACAAACTCTAAACTACAACTAACCGACTTGTAATTTTTAAAACGATAGAAAACTGCGGTTTTCATCTCGAGTAAAATTTATTTGAACATTTTTCTTTTTCTCTCCGCAGAAACCACTGTAGTTCTCGTGGTGGAAACTTACTCAAATGAAATAACATATTGATTTTGAAATCAATATGCTATTTCCTATGAGTAAATAGCTTTTATTTTAATCCTTAGCAAAATTTATTTTTTTGTAGAATGATAATTTACAAAGCTAAAGACTTATTAGAGACTATTTATTTTCACAAAGTAAATCTACATATATTTATTTCACTTCTTTGAAGTGTGTTTAAAGTAACTGACATTGAAACTAACTATTGATTTTAACTATGTGTTTTACTTTGTCCCAATTTTTATACTTGCTGCTCCTGTTTACATTGATGAAAACGTTTATTACTGTTTTATTATTTGAAAGTGTTGCATTTTTAATCATTCCTTCTATTAAAATGATACCTGGCTTCATCATGCTAATCTGCTTCACATTTATTGTGCAGTATTTCATTTTATCATTTGGTATAAAGGCTCGACTCGCTCAGTGAAAACGCGCGTCGCTGGTGAGTATTAGGGAGCAAATTGAATCCGATGGAGGCTTTGTTGTAGACACAGCTTCAAAAAAAAGGAGACTCGAGGGTGTTTGGGATGTTCGGCATCTAGCCTCCTTGCCTCTATCTGGTGGAAGGTTTCCAGGTTTTCTCCCGTACAATACGCAAATACAGGGTTGTTCCGCCTAAATGTCCTCCCTTACCACCTTCTTCCGCATCACGAAGCCAAATCAAATTTCTATCTACGGGCGTTTCATCACAACTTCATCACAACACATATGCCCCCATTCTTTTCTTCCAGGAAACCACACGGGTTCCCTTTGGTCTAGATTATGGGTGGCCAACCCACGGCCCAGCTTGTATTTCCCGATCCGCGAGAGTTATCACACTACGAAATATATTTATTTTACAATGGCCAAAGTAGTGAAAACCAATGTATTAAAAATACATTATGTGTGCATCCATATATTCAAAAATTAACAGTCGAAATGATGAAAAAAATTAACTTTTATTTTAAAATAATATTATTGTGAATATACGACAGATATATTGCCTGTTTTTATTTATGAATTTATATAGTCATGAGTTCGCAGAATAATTAAATTATATTCTGCGAACTCATGAAGGCGCGCACATCTTAGAACATCTACTATAATATAACAGGTTCTATGTTTATTTCTTTACATTTAATGATCTCAGTGATGCAGCAACCATCCCTAGATACACGCAACTGATTGTTGTTATCAGAGAAACCAGACACTTAGTTGAAGTTGCTAGCGCTTTTGGTTCAACCTACACCTGCGGATCTTTTTTTCGAAATGAAATTGACCATACACGAAACACGCTCATACATAACGGACGCAACAACAATTACAATGTGCAAATACCCAATTTGAGATCGATTTGCAAAAGTTAAGTGAAAGAGTGGATAAACTAATATCGCATTGGTAAAATAAATATTTGTAACGATATAATTTTTTTTTATTTCATTTATATTTATATATATTTTATATTTCATTTTTAGTGTTATATATTTCTTAGCAATGTGTGTTTAATATGAACATTATTATATTATCTATGTTTAGATGTAAGGATAATAGTAAATACTATGATAATAACTCATTATGTTTCAATTTTTCACTCCAAAAAAAGTCTACAGCGGGTCTAAATATAATATGGGGATATATGTTTTTATATGTGGCCCGCAGTGGTATGATGTATTTCCAAAGTGACCCGCGAGACAATTTGGGTCAGCCAGCCCTGGTCTAGATGTTCTTGTCTACCAAGTAGGATAAGTAAAAAAAATTCTTGCAGCGAATTCTATGTTATTTACATTTGTTAATCCTTTTGGGTACAAGATCAGAATATTCTCTCCACATTGTGATGAGTTTGACTTGCGAGAATTGCATTTCGGAATATTCTGTAATAAACCATAATCTTCTCTTTCTGATTTTTCAACACACAATTAGCAAATTCATTTTGCTTATTAACCTTGTATTCTCACAATCTTTCATAGGAACAATTTCTTTCCTTTTCTATAATTAACCGATGGCTTATCGTTTCTATTAATATACTCTCGCCTTCATTTGCGACTCTCTAATATACTAAACAAAATATCTTTTGGTAAATTGTTCGTGATGTCATTCACTGTGACTGCCAGGCACCTCATGACTTTCGCACCTCCAGGCCATACGCCTTTTGCACTCTCGTTGCATTTCGGAATTGCCCCCCCTCCTTTTTCTTCGATTTAAAAGGATTATAATATCCATGTAAATGAAATGAAGTGAAAAGACTTTTCATTTATCTGCAAGATCCATTTAGCCTTCGACTGCAGTTTGCAGTTGCCTCCAGGCTTGCTACATATATGGCATCTTAGAAAATTAAGTGTTAAGTAACCTTTTAAGTAAGTTTAAAGAAATGTATTTTCAATCGCAGAACGAGACAATACTGGATTGTTTTGTAAATAATGACTTTGATTGTTCATTTGATGGAGTTTGGAAATTATGGTACATTGGGTATTCTTCATTTATTTGATTTTTTTTTTCGTGATTTGTGATAAAATATATTTTAATTTATTTTGTCACAAAACTACGGAAATTGTCGAATATGATAAATTAAATAGGGTTTATTTCGATTATTGAATAGTAATACTTTTAAAGAGGCTTGTATAAAACATTTTTTAACAATTAAAATTTGAAATAAATTTAAATTTATGGAATAGTTCGAATATATTAACTGTGAAATTTTTTTTTAAGAGAAGCATAAAGAAATAAATGTTTCTTATAGTTTTTGTTTTTAGTTAATGTATACCATAATATGTGTATTTTACAAATTTATTGTCTATTCTGCAGATTAGGGTTCTCGTTTTGCGAAATGTATGTTCCACACTATATGGCGGTTCAAGAGCGATAACCCAGGCTTGCTACATATATGGAATATTAAAAATATTAGTATTATATATATTATTTTGAGTAAGTTTAAAAAATCTATGGCAATCGCAAAATGCGACAATACTATATTGTTTTGCATATAATGACTTGTTGCACATGTGATAGAGTTTGGAAATAGTGGTACTTTTGTGTATTGTATATTTATTATTAATTTTTTTTTGTGATTCGTGATAAAAAAATTTTAATTTGTGTTTAAGGAAATTGTCGAATTCGAAAAATTAAATATGGTTTATTTTGAGTACTGTATCGTAATACTTTTAAAGAGTCTTACATAAAACATTTTTTTAAAATTAAAATTATTAATAATATAATAAATAAATTAAATTTAAAAATAACAAATTTATGAAATAGATCGAATATATTGAGAGTAAAAATTCTTTTTTTTTAAGCATAGAGAAATAAATGTCTTGTGATTGTTGTGTTTAGTTAATATATACCATAATGAGTGTATTTTACAAATTTGTTGGCTATTCGGCAGATTTATGTTCTGGCCTTGTCAAATATCTTTTCAGCGCCAATATGGCGATCAAATAACGATAATCCAGATTTGCTACATGTATGACATCTTAGAAAATTAAGTTTTATAATAGGAAAATAATTTTTTTCGATTACACAATACACACAATAGCATTTCCATTAACATAATAAAAGAATTAAATTAAATGTGAATATAAAAAATTTATTTTTCTCATTTATACTTTTATACTTTTATTTTATATTAGAAATAAAAATTAAGAACTCAAACTGATTGATTACGAAAAAATGCCATCCTAGAAAACAATTTAAAGCTTAATTATGTACGCTTGGTTTGATTTGCAACTGTAAGATCATTTTTTCTACACTTTAGGCTAATTAGTTGCCACAGGTTTCAAGTTCGAGTTCCGGCTGTGCCATGGATGTTTGTAGGGGTTCTGAATCCACTTTAAATTGGTGGTCCTGGTCCAATATGATTTAAAGCGTTGTGAGGGTAACATTAGTCAAGTCCGTAGCGTATCTTCAAGCTACACGTGCCCCCTGGGAAGTGCTAAATGAGTAACAGCGTTGCAGTCGTTGCTTATGACATAAAGATTAATGTATCTGTATTGCCAGCTGCATTAGAACAGCAGTTAACGACCTACAGTTTAACGTGGATTTCGAACCACAAATAAGCATCCATGCCAAAGTCAGGATTCGAACCAGAAACCTGTGGTGCCAGAGAGCTAACCATTTGGCCATCAGGCCAAAGAATGAAATAACTGAATAATAACTAAAATAACCATAGAATGAAAATAACTTATTTAATCCGTCCTAATTTAACTCAATCACGATTTAAAAATTGTATGCAGTTTAAAAATAAATGATTAAGGAAATAGTATATTTAACTTGACGCTTATTTTTTTTTTTTTTTTTTTTGAAATAATTAATTTTAAAATATGAGAGGGCTACAGATGATTCACATTTTTAAAGATTACAGGGCCGAACTCGTAACTCAGTGACAACGCACCGCTGGTGAGAATTAGGGTGGAGGTCCGTCGGCTTTGTTGTAGACAGAAAATGAGGAGAAATAAGGAGATTCGATGGCGTTTGTTAAGTTCAGCATTTTGCCTCGTGTTGGAATTTTCCGGGTTTTCTTCCATACGATACGCAAATGGATACGGAGCCGAGTCAATCTTCTGCCTACTGGTGCTCCATCACAATTGAAGCTGCCTTTCCCCTTTCCACTTCCCAAGAGACCACAGCGGTTCTTGGACTTGGTCTAGATCAGGGGTAGAGAACCTAAATGATATTGCGGGCCACTTCGGAAATGCTTCATTAGTTTCGCGGGCCGTATATAAAATTATATATTCCCATATTAGATTTAGAATTTTTGAATATATGGATGCACAAATAATACATATTTTTTAATATATTATTTTTCACTACTTTCGCCATTATGAAAAAAATATATTTTGTAAAAGTGTGATAAATCCTACGGGTCGGAAAAATGTACAAGACGGGCCGCGGGCTGGCCACCCTTGGTCTAGATATTGCTGTCTACCAAGTGGGATAAGAAAAAAAAATTACCGAAACGTGTTTTACAACATTATTTTGACTGAAAAGATTTTGTTGAGAAAATCGTAATGCATATGGAAAGAAAAAAAAATTGTTGTAGAGTGTACAGAAGTAAGTTTTAAGAAGCTAGGAACAAATTAATTTTTCTTTTTAAAATTTACCAAAGAATTTATATATTTGAAAAGTAATCATCTTTATAAAAGATACCCTACACAAAATTTCTTATCTAAAAAATCTCTGAAGCCTAAAAAATGAATAGCTTATTATTATTTTTTTTTCTGCATGTTGCATTTTATTTAACATATCAGCAAACAGATATTAAAATATTCATTGGATAAAAAAATTCGGTTTTTTTTTTTTTAAGAAAATGTGTTTCAAATTTAATAGTCAGAATGATTTCAAGTCAGATATCGGAATTGAAATTTAAACATTCACCGCATTCATTTCAATATTGATTTTTTAAAATGCTTTTAATAACTTTTTTTATTTGCTAAAAAATTAAATGAAAAAAATATTTATTTTTAACATTATTAATATTCCTTGCTATTAAGAGGTATTAAATGTTTCTTTTTACTGCAATAAAGTTAAAGAAAAATAAAGAAACTCAAAAGCTATTTATTGATTTTAATGAAACTGTGTCAAAATTGAATTATAATACTTAAAATTAACATAAAAATTAACTATTAAACGTTTTAGAAACTATCAAATATTTAATAATTGGCAAATTGCACGTGGTAAAGAAAGAGTTTGTTCAATATGGACCATGATAATTCCTGGTGCTCGACTCGTGGCTCAGTGGCAACTCTCGTGAGCATCAGGGCGTGCGTTCAATCTATTGTCCACTTCATCATAGACACTGTTTCAAAAAAAGAGGACCCTCGATTGCGTTTTTGATGTTCAGTATCTTGCCTCGTTCATCGGATTACTTGGTGGAGTTTTCGGGTTTTCTCTCATACGATACGGAAATGCAGAGTTGTTCCCCCGAAAAATCCTCCCAGAAGACACGGAGCCAAGCCAGACTCCTACCTGCGACAGCTCCATCACAACAGAAGCTGCCCCATCCGTCCAGGGGACAGCACGGATTCTTGGAGTTAATCTAGATGTTGCTTTTCTATTAAATCAATTAGAAACAACATAATCCCGATTAGTTAAAATATGCATAAAGCGTTGTGTAATACTGTCAGTTATGCAGTCTATGAAATCATTTGAAAAGGCGAGTCATTTTTCTTGTTGGTAAGACTAGGAGAAAGATTCAGAAAATAACACGTCTCCTTACAGCATTGAGGCCTGCTGGTCACATGTCTAGGGTTCTGGCCTTTGGTACCACAGGCTTCCGGTTCTAATCCTGGCGGTGCAATAAATGTTTGTGAGTGGTTCGGATCAGGCGTTAAATTGTATGTCTCGGTCTAATTAGCCTAAAGTGAACAGAAAATGCTTGAGGAGCGGCAAACCAAACCTAGCCTTACAGCCTCCCAATCATGTTCCATGGTATTCAGATCTCGATATGCAGATAGCTATACTCTATATGTTGATGTTTAAGATAACCTCATTTATAAGAAACCTTTGTTGTCTAGTGTTGTTATATTGTTGGATAAAATTATAAGCTAGAGCGCTGGGATATGGGAGTGCATAAGCATTAAAGATATTAGATCTTTAAATTAAGCAAGATCTGCTATCCATTTCCAAGCTAAATCTGCAAAGTAAACAGCTTTACATTGATTTACAATCTAGTGCCCATAACTAACTGAAACTTGCCTTTTTGCGATGCAAAGTGATTTTAACACAAATTATTGATCTTCTTGCTAATACATCATGTTTTTTAAATCTTCTATTTACAATACACATACATATACCACTTCCTGTGGATGAAGCAAAACCCTGTGTTAGGTCCAATTCGAAATTTATTCATTCATGCACACAACTCAAATATCATTCAACGGCATCATCTTGGTTTTATTTGAATGCAAACGCTAAGACGCCAAATTTACGTTTTGCAGTTTTTACCAACTTTTTTTAGAAGGATGCACATTTAAACCTACATCTAATCTCTTAATCACCCGTCCTTTATAGAATATATTCTGGAAAAGAAGTTAGAAGTCTTTGTAAGTCTATTTAAGATTTCTTATCTGACTATCACAGCAAAATATAAGGCCTTATATTCACACATTCATTTCAATGCTACCTACTCATGACACTTTTAGACTGCAGAGTAAAAATATTTCATATTACAATTTTTATTAAGTTCTTTTGATAAAATAACTTACTGAGATTCCATATCTAGCCAATTTATTATCTTGTTATTGCTAATTATTTTTGCTGCCAAAACCAAGTTATTTAAAATTTATTTCTCATTTGAAAGAAATAATAAGTCAATTTATTTTAACGGATTCATAGCCATACGAAATATATTATAAGAACCTGGCTAAATTGTTAACTTATAGATTGGAAAATAGCTAAATTTATGTACAATTTATTAAAAAATAGATATCTTATAATTTTCAATGTATATCATTTTAAAGGATAAAAAAATTTTACATAGCTATAATAATTTTTTTAGCCAGTGATAGTTGAAGTATTTGATCTTCAAAATATTTTTAATTACTCATTTTATATGCACTTCTTTCATATTACAATATGTATCCTATTGGAAAATATGTATCCTTTTCGAAATTGTTGTGGATATTTGTTTTATTAAAAAAAAAGAACATTCAACCTGGCTAGTAATTGTAAAACATTTATCCAAATTACAAGTCACTGTAAAGGAATACATGGGGCCTGGTGACCTACTTTTCAGGTTTTGAGACTTGAGAAGTTTTCTTGGGGTAAAGTTCTGGAGTAAGTTGGGGGAAGTTCTGAACTTAAGAAATTTTTACGGGGTAGGGCTGTAAGCCCTATATCCAATAGCCATATTAGACAGGCCTACGGTTTAAAGTGGATTCCGAGCCACTACAAACATCTGAATGACTGGCGCTCTGGCTCTCGGTACCGCAGGTATCGGATTTTAGTAATTGCGGTGCCATGGATGTTTGTAGTGGCTCGGAATCCACTTTAAACCGTAGGCCTGTCTAATATGGCTATTGGATATAAGGCTTACAGCCCTACCCCGTAAAAATTTCTTAAGTTCAGAACTTTCCTCAACTTACTCCAAAACTTTACCCCAAGAAAACTTCTCAAGTCTCAGAATCTGAAAAGTAGGCCGACGGTCTTGGCCACCATGGGGCTGTTGTGCCATAGAAGAAGTGATTACCTACTGTATTTCAAACGAATGAACAAGAACTGCAATATCTTCCTACATGATTATAACAAATACAGCATAACTTCCAGCATGATTATAACAAATACTGAATGACTGATCGATTTGTGATCTGTACATTTCATCAATCACCGAATGATTGAACGAATGATCTCTGTTCAAGTGAAAAGGATAGAAAAAGTATCTAATAAAATTATCTAGGAAAAGATCTATCAAAGTTTGCAGAGTTAACAGGAGAAGTGGACGGATGCACCACGTTGTCTTATTGTTACCACCCACGTTTTATCTTCATACTTTTAAGCAAGCACTTTCAATGTGTGTACCGAGAACTCATCCACCTTTTGAACGCAACAAAAGGGCACTATAATCAACATATATACATTTTCCTTCAAAGAAAAGAAGATTTTGATTTGATATACCCTGTATTATTAGAAAATTTTGACGTATACTCGAAATCTCGACTTTCATAGCTCAGAAATTCAATACATTTCTCTGGGTTTTGCTACCACAGACTTCAATTCAAATCCTGGATTTGTCATGGATGTTTGTTAGGGATTCAAAATCACCGTTAAACTGTAGATTCCATGTCTAATTAGCCTAAAGTGTGCAAAAAATGACCGTAGAGCGACAAATCAAAGTACGCCTACGCATTTCCACCATGCTACATTGACTGCGCGTGCATAAATGACGTAATTGAAATTTTAATGCATTCCTGTAAATGATTAATTCATTCCAAATTACTTTTTTAAAATAAAGAATGCCAGAAGTGTGATTCAAATACTTTCTTTTAGTATAACTGTCTGGTAACATGTTTGAAGACTTAGACAGGTGATAAAAGTTTTTGAAAGATTTTCAAAAACGCACCAAGAAGAAGAGGATGCTTTCCGGGACAACAAATCGATCCAAAACTCCCCCGGAATCCGCCACTCCTGATTCGCTGTGACTCCATCGACAGTGTTTCCAGAAACGCGTGGGCTTCACACGAGGCGGAGCTAATATCGAATCTCCGGCATTTCTTCAGAAGAAACCAAACTCAAACAGTGTCCGTGTGCTCAAATTCGCAACAGAGTGAGAACGCACTGGTCGCCAGTTTGAATTATGAAATTTGAAATCGCTCTTTGGTAGTTTTCCCAAGTGTTGTATCAACTGTTGATTGCAAGTCTAAGGAGATGTATGGAAATTGCATAACTAGAAAATGCTGGCTTGTTTCCCAAGTAGCGACATTGGTTGTTTATCTGATGGTGTTTGGAAATTGCGGCCCATTGGGTAATGTACCTTTATTTGATTTATTTTTAGTGCGGTTCGCAATAAAATATATTTTAATTTACTTTAACAGAAACTGTCGAATACGATAAATTAAATAAGGTGTATATTTGATTACTGCTTCGTTATACTTTTAAAGAAGCTTTCTTAAATCTTTTTTTTTTAATAATTAAAATCAGAAATAAATTTAAATTTATGGAATAGATAGAATACAATAATAGTACATTTATGGAATAGATAGAATACAATAATAGTAAATTTATGGAATAGATAGAATAAATTGAGGGTAAATTTAATATATTGAAGGTATGTTTATGGAATAGATGGAATGCATTTATGGTGAATTTATGGAATAGATAGAATATATTAACGATAAATTTATGGTATAGAGATAGAATGCATTAATGGTAAATTAATGGAACCGATAGAATGCATTAATGATAAATTTATGGAATAGACAGAATGCATTAATGATAAATTTATGGAATAGACAGAATGCATTAATGATAAATTTATGGAATAGACAGAATGCATTAATGATAAATTTATGGAATAGACAGAATGCATTAATGGCAAATTTATGGAATAGATAGAATGCATTAACGGTAATTTTATGGAGATAGAATGCATTAATGGTAAATATTATATTGAAGGTGTATTTATAGAATAGATAGAATGCATTAATGGTAAATTTATGGAATAGACAGAATGCATTAATGGTAAATTTATGGAATAGACAGAATGCATTAATGGTAAATTTATGGAATAGACAGAATGCATTAATGGTAAATTTATGGAATAGACAGAATGCATTAATGGTAAATTTATGGAATAGACAGAATGCATTAACGGTAATTTTATGGAGATAGAATGCATTAATGGTAAATATTATATTGAAGGTATATTTATAGAATAGAAAGAATGCATTAATGGTAAATTTATGGAATAGACAGAATGCATTAATGGTAAATTATGGAATAGAAAGAATGCATTAATGGTAAATTTATGGAATAGACAGAATGCATTAATGTAATTTTATGGAGAATGCATTAATGGTAAATTTATATGGGTAATTTATAGAATAGAAAGAATGCATTAATGGTAAATTTATGGAATAGACAGAATGCATTAATGGTAAATTTATGGAATAGACAGAATGCATTAATGGTAAATTTATGGAATAGATAGAATGCATTAATGGTAAATTTATGGAATAGACAGAATGCATTAACGGTAATTTTATGGAATAGAAAGAATGCATTAATGGTAAATATTATATTGAAGGTATATTTATAGAATAGAAAGAATGCATTAATGGTAAATATTATATTGAAGGTATATTTATAGAATAGAAAGAATGCATTAATGGTAAATTTATAGAATAGACAGAATGCATTAATGGTAAATTTATGGAATAGATAGAATGCATTAACGGTAAATTTATGGAATAAATAGAATGCATTAACGGTAAATTTATGGAATAAATAGAATGCATTAATGGTAAATTTATGGAATAAATAGAATGCATTAATGGAAAATTTATGTAATAGATAGAATGCATTAATGGTAAATTTATGGAATAGATAGAATGCCTTAATGGCAAATTGATAGAATAAGTTTATTAAATTGATGGTAAATTTATGGAATAGATAGATTATAACGATGTTAAATTTTTAGAGTAGTAGAGCTAGAATACATTGATGGTAAAAAATCTTTTTTTTAAAGTATAGAGAAATAAATGTGTTTATGATTTTTGTTTTTAGCTAATGTATACTATAATAAGTGTATTTTACAAATTTATAGTGCATATCAGAGTTCTAGTTTCGCTAAATATCTGTTCCACGCTATATGGCGATCGCTAAAAAACGATGATTGTTTTAACTTGGGGTTTTTCCGATAATCTCATTTTTAATGAGTGATATTATAACCGTTTGCCTACTCATGTTATTTTTATTATATTTTTCCGTCTCTTTGCGTTTAAATATTATATCTGTTCGTGTATTTTTTATCACGTCCGTGTTTTTTTAATTTGTTAACTTGTTTTTTATCATTGATATATCAGTTCCTGTCCTTGATCAGTGTGTTAATGCTCCTCTTGTACGTATCTGGTTAAAATCTTGTTTGAAACCTTTATTTTTATTTATTTAACATATTGTTGTGCTTCAACATAATTTGATGGCATACCTGAAGTTTCTTAATTTTTTGAAATCTAAAATTGAGCTGTTATCTACGTTACTTTCATTTATTTGATATGGCTGTGCAAGGACATTAGTGGAGGAAGGTGTGTGTTACTATCAGTCGACTGAGTAAATAAAAGATTCTTAAAATTCTTTTTATTTTTTTGCATTAGGTATTAATGCAGTGCTTATTGCATGGAAAATGGATAAATTTTTAGTATTTATTTCATTACTGTTCTGATTATTTAAAGTGTACATGGACATTATTAACCTACCATGAACATGGGTATTTGTAACGTATGCCTGACTGTGACGTTAGAAAAAGTCAGCTGGCCGCTTTAGCAAAAGTATAGCAGCAAGACATTAGTGGCAGCAAGACATTGCGCAGAGCGCCGCAGGAGAAAGGATAACCTAAGGTAAAACGAATGTCGGATTAGCGGGAACAATACTGAATGCATAATCTGCTTATCCACAAAATCAATTATTGTTTTAATTAATAACCTCCCACCTTAATTTTTTAAAGAAAAGATTAACCTAGTGAACGGCAAAAACAATAATAACTTCAGATCTCTCAATTTCAACTTGTTTCTGCTAAAGAATAATTTTGAATACTTTATTCTATAAAATTTTAATTTTTTTAACCTATTAAAAGTCAGGATTTTTTTTTATCAAAAAAGGATTAATTGCAATCTACTTCGTGTTAATGTATTTATAGAAGATTAATTAAAGCAAATACCTTTATAAAGTAAATAAAGAACTTATCCCTTTTAAGTAAATAAATAATATACCCTATTCAAATAAACTAAGTAAAAGAATTTGAATAGTAGATTTATCTAATTTGGCATCAAAGACGTGAGGAATAATAATAAGGGATTTTTTTACAGAGCAGCTTAATATTTTATAAATAGGATATAAATCAAAAATCTTTTATTTTTTTTCAAACAAAATCAAAATATTTAGCTTATTATTAAGTTATTTGCTTCAGTATACATATTTTATTTAAATTCTAGAAAATATTTTAAGCGCATTTTAATTAAAATAAATCAGAAAACTTGTGTGTGGGCGTGTGTTATAGACGCGAAATGAAAAACGACAAGTAATCGAATATCATCAAGGAATTTTGATATTTATATCCCTTTTGCAGAATTTAAAAACTGTGGTATGTAGTAGGTATGGGTTTCCTGTGTACGAAAGTGATATTACAGAAAAAGCGAGCGCATCTGGAAATGACGACATTCAACTTAGTAGAACGGAGATTTTTAAAAATATTTTCTGGTGGCAACATCGGAATATTGTACTATAAGACAAGGGGTTTTTAGAGGTAATACATTAGAACCTCTGTAAGTCGAACTTCAAGGGAGACGCCAAATAATTCGAGTTATAGAGTTTTCGACTTATGGAGGATTTCGACTTACGCGGATTTTGTAAGGAAATATTCGACTTGTAGAGGTCTAGATTCTTTGATTTTTTAAGTTGTATTATGTTGTACTACAATAAAAAATCAAAATAATTCCGAAACAACCTTAAAGTTAAAAATATTATGTATTAAAAAAGTCAATTATTTCTTTATTTGTTTTAGACAATTCCATCGTTCTCTATCTATGGCTAGAGTTCAAATGAAATCAATAGCAATAATAAGAATTATATTATAAGAATATGTCATAGAATTGGTTATTCTATTTACTGTATACTCATACATTGTTTTCTAAGAAACAATGACGTGCATTGTCGGCAAATCTTTAAAGTCGTTAACTTATTTTTCTTCGAGCTATAGAGGTAATTAGTTTCAAATGATCGAGTTCTAAAATCGAACATTGCTAAAGCTCGAGATACAGAGATACAGATACAATTTTTTTTTTCGAGTTATAGAGGGAAAATATATACCAAAATGGCTTGTGGGGATTGACTCATTATTTCGACTTATAGACGGTTGAAATTTCAAGTAATGGAGGTTTTGGAGCTTGAAGGGAAGGGAACAAAAAATTTTTTCGAGTTGTGGAGGTTTTCGACTTATCGAGGTTCGACTTAAAGAAATATTACTATTTTAATTTTATATATAATATTATTTATATATTATAATATTTTATATATAATAATACTTTTTGTTTTTAGAGATAATAATTGTAATATTCTTTGTATATAAATTTTTCCCTATAAAACGTTTTTCCCGGTGGCAGCATTGGAATTTTGGACTACTATAAGACGTTATTTTCTTTTTCAAGGAATATAAAACTTTCTTAACATGATTTTTTTTTGTAAATTTTTAATTTAATTATTTTAATTGGATAATTTTACAAAATTTATTTGGTAAAGCGTGTCTTTTTTGCAAAATTTCTTTTTGAAAACTTTTTTATTATCATTATTTTGAGAAATGTATTTGGGGAAGAAATTTATTTGTTATTTTTTTCATGTTTTTTAAATTTATCTATGTTTTTATTTAATATAATTTGGCTTTATAATTTTTTTCATTTTCCTTTTCTTAATTTTAATTAATTAATTAATTTATTTTTTATAGTATTTTTTAGAAATTTATTTTGCAAAAACTTTTATTTTCATTATTAATTTTATTTTTGAATTTTTTTCATTTTGGATTTTTTTCATTTTTTTTTCTTCATTAATAAAAGATATGTTTTTGGAGCAAAAAATCAATGCAAGTTGAAAGAAAATTTCCTGTCTCCAATTTCGTAGACAAAAATTAAAGTACGTTTATTTTAAAAAAAGGTTTCTGCAAGTAACTGTAGGTCACTAATTGGTTAAATATATACATAAAATTAGTAACATTTTCTTTCGGGGCTGTGTATGATTATTTTATTTTTTTTTTCATTAATTAAACATTAACACAACTTTATTTTGATATAAGAACTTATTTATTTTTAGATTTATAATTTTTCCCCAATGTATTAAAAAGTTAATTTTTTCTTTTTACAAATTTATTTTATTTCTTGTAAAGATAATTAATTATTCACCCAGTGATTCATTTTCTTTTTATACGTTTTATTTTTTTAATGTGGTTAATTAAATCAATTTATAATTTCATTCCGTCTAAATCAATTTATAATTTTTTCCCAATATGTTACATAATATTTTTTATCAATTCAATATAAATTTAGCTATTCCGAAATTTTGTTTTGCATTAAGAGTTTTTTTTTAAAACCACTCGCATTTCTTTTTTAAATACGATATTAGTTTTCAAATTTTCTACCCACTAACTAACTATTACAAAGCACATGTATTAAAAGATTTAACTTGTAAGTGCAATGTGAAGTGAAGAAAATCAGATATAACCGCGAAGAAAATATTACGAATTTTTATGTATATATTTAACTAATTAGTAACCTACAGTTACCTGCAGAAAATTTTTTAATATAAATGTAATTTAATTTGACTCTATGAAAATGTTGACATTAATTCTTTCAACTCATATTAAAATTTATTTTCCTTTTTCTTTTGCATACAATTTTATTTAGGCCCCATTTTGTTTCAATAATTATTTGTAAGAAAATCTTACGAATTTTCCATCTGCAAAAATATCTCTTGGTATACTATTGATAGTGAATGCTTATTAGTTTCTTTAAGTGTGATTTAATACTATTCTTGTACGAATTTATAATTTAACGAAAATATTCTTACTTTGGTAAACGAGAATATATTTTTTCTAATCACGCTTGGTGGACAGCAACATCTAGACCAAGTCCAAGAACTCATTTGGTCTAATGGGAGGAGGGAAAGGGGGGCAGCTTCTGTTGTGAAGAAGCACCCGTAAGTAGAAATCTGACTTAAGAAGAAGGAGGGCAGTGCTTTCCGAGGCAACTTTTAGGGGGAACTACTCTGCATTCACGTATCGTAGGAAAGAAACCATGAAAAACTCCCACCAAGTAGTCCACCACGAGGCAAGATACTGAACATTCCAAACGCCATCGGGTCTGCTCGTTTTTTGAAACAGTGTTTACAACAAAGCAGTCATCGGATTGAACCTCCGCCCTCATGCTCGCCAGCGGCGCACATTGCCGCTGAGCCAAAAGTCGGGAAAAGAAAATATAAATTACTTCTACGCAAAAAAAAAGAAGACATTTTTTTAAATACTAGTTGGCAAACTACTATGAGAACGGAAAGAGAGTAACATAGTTATGAACAACTGAAATTTCATTCAACTCACATCGACTTTATTTAGAATTTTATATTCCAAAAATACATCAACTCGTTTTTATTACATATTTTTCTAATTATATATTTTTATTGATTAATTTATTCCTTCCTAATGGGTCGGATCCTGGCGGTGGCACAGATGTTTTTGAGTGGTCCGGAATCTACTTTAAACTGTAGGTCCCGGTCTGTTTAGCCCTCGCGTGCACAAAATGTGCGTCCAAACCAAATCTTCCTTCATATTTGATTCGATTTGTTAAATCAAACTTAAAGCCCTATAACTTGTTGATGAAATTCGAGATATTTTCAAGCATGCAAACTTTTAGAATAGATCACTAGGATTTGGTAAAATAAACTAGTTAAAAAGGTGTGATGCCTTTAAATTGAATTTACATTACTTAAACTTCCTAATCTTCAAAGAACTCTATTTTATTTCAAAATATTGTATATCTGGAACTATCTTCGTTATCCAACCAATTATTTCCACTTACATTTGTATTTTCTTTACTATTCTATCATATATAAGATTTTTACTTACGCAAGAATATTTATAAAATACTTATGAATTTTCAATCAATACAAGTTGCTTAAAGCATGTTTTTTCATGCTTGCTTACTGATGCAAAATCACTTGTTATGAATAGTATGCAATTGTTAGTGAATAGTATCAAAATGTTTATCAGTTTCGATAAGTGTAATCTAGTGAAAAACATTTATTGACAAGTATTTTTCATTTCGCCTAATTCCGTTCACTTGGAAAAACTGTTTCCTTTTCTAATGAAAAAATATATTTTAGTTAATTGCTTCCCTCCTAATTTATATAAAAAAAAGGATGGAAATGATTTTTTTCCTTTTACAACATTATTTTAATTTTTAAACATTATTTTTTTAATATTGTTTTCCATTTCTTTTAATGAAGACATATTTTTTGTACATGAATTTCTTCCTTATTGAATTATTTGTCACTGAACTTTTTTTGTACAGTGTTTGCATGCGTATACATATGAAAAACATTCTATTTTAATACATATTTATGCATATAAAACATTGAGTCATATTTACGAAGGATCAATTTCATAAATATATACTTTTAAAATAAGATTATTAGGTGATGATAAATACTTAATTTTTTTTTATAGAATTGTTTATGCGCCACAAAAAACTTGTACTACTTAAATGAAGTAAAACTGTGTTTTTTTAGGGTTAAAAGTCATTAAATTCTCCTTACTATTAATTATTTTTAAAGAATACTAAAATGAAATAGACAAGATTCGATACAATGTTAATCTTTCCTATACTTACAATTACATTTTCTGAATTAATATTTCTAAGCAATACATTTTATCTAAATCGTTTCATATTCATGTTCATATCTTTAAAACACTCTTGTATCATTTTGTAATACAAAATTCAACGTTCAATCAATCAATTTTAGTTTTAAACATAGCTTTTGAATATGAAATATGATGAATTTTTCAATTTTTTTTCATATAGCTCTAAAACTCTTTATACTTTACATAAATGCTTATTTTATCATTATTTTCAGATTTGTACCCTTATTTTATAACATATATTAGTATTTCTAATTTGTACAGCTGTTTCGGAGGTATTATCTTCTCATGAAGCTACAATAATAGTAAAGATACTGTAATTTCCAAAAAAATATTTTATTTTAGACTGAATTAACTAATACCCTTTTTTATTAAGCATTTCTTATATATTCTGGATAAATATCTAATTGCTCATCTTAAAAATAACAAATAATAACGATATGTAATGAATTTTTATTAATTTTTATGGATCTTCAAAATTACATGATTTACGATTTCTTCTAGATAAAAATACAAAAAAAAGTGTATATAATTATTTATTTTTATTTTTATGCTCAGTTTCGTTAAAAAAATCAGAAATATAATTTCTTGTCAGGTTAAGTTCAGTTGGATTAAATATTTTTCCCATCTTTATTTCTTATTAAATTTAATTTAATCTTTATTTTTAAGCGATTTATTTTTAATGTTTAAAAATAAACATTTCTTCTTTAATGCGTAATTTAACTTCGTTATTTTTTTAGTATTTATCCACAAAATATTCGAGATAGTTCTTATATGATTTCTAGCTAATTTTGGGCAAAAATCTAAATATTTGAGTTTTGATTCATTTGCAGTCACTAATCTCATTTGAATCGGATCTAATTGCTTCATCCATAAATTTTTTTTTAACCAATGAATCAAAAATAAATTAATCTTGGGGATATTTCTTATTTATTCCCAAGTTTCTGAATTTTGAAATTGCAAAACTCGATTCTTCTTTTTTTTTTTTTTTTTTTTTTACACGACATTCCAGAACCTGTAGCATAATTCAATTTTATGATAGTTTTTTTTGTAAAACAGGCGTGTGTTTCTATTTGAGAAACATAAATTTACGAATTTATTTTGTAAAATAAAATTCTATCACGCACTTTAAAAACCAGACAAAACACTTTGTAAGAAAAAGAAACATAATTTGTTTTGTAAGAAAGGCCATTCTTTTGAGACCATTAATTGGCGTGAAGCAGAGGTCTTAATATCCTAATGTTGAACATTAAAAAATTAACTAAAAGTAAATATTTCAATTAGACACAATCAAGGATTCAGAGAAATTTAGATTTGTTGAAATAAAATTTGGAATTTACGAGTAATTTTTTAATGGTTGAACGAAAACTTGTAAATTATAAGAATAATATTCTTCAATTTTCAATGAAATGAAATTTTAATTTTAGTGCAAAATAAAAAATTTTACGAATTTAAATTTTTGATAAAATGTGACAAATATTCGAAATAATTTGAAATGTAATTTATTACAAATTCATAGCAATAATTAAAAATGCTGGAAACAAAGAGAAAGGATCTGTAAATGCAGAAATTTATGCTGTGATCATTTAAAATTAGCTTTTAAATTTTGAGATGTAATTTATGATAGAATTAGCTAATAACTGTCAATAAAAGCTATAATAACATTGAAAGGAACCAAATTTAAAAAAAAAAAACATCTTAAATTCAATATAAGAATTTTATTTAAAAATTTTATCGGGAAAAACGTTAGCAAAAATGCAAAAAAAAAAAAAAAAAAAAAAAAAAAAAAAACACGATAAAAGACAGATGTGTCTTAAAGAAATAATTAAAAATCATTTTTGAGAAGGTAAGTATGGAGAATTTTTTAATTACTTCTTTACTATTGCTATCATATACGCTTGATTTAGAGAAACATCATCAAAAGATGGTTATTATTATGAGGTTTAATTTGTTTGCACAACAATTTTAAAATGTTTTCCGTTAATTTTACAAAAAAAAAAATAAATAAATAAATGATAAATTTTGTTTTATGTTTCGCAGCACTTTTGTTATTATGCCAAGTTTAAAATTTTACGCAAATCTTAAATAATAGTGATGGTTTTATTTTTTTACAGCATTTCTAGATATTTACACGTCAAAAATAATAATGTTAAAATTGTTATGAACTGCGTTGGAGATATTTTCAGAAAAAAAATAATAAATTGAATAATTGATTATTGAATAATTGATTAATAACTTTGAAATAATGCTTTTGGAAAGCCTAACTAGGAGATGTATTGCATTCGATTTAGAGTACAAAATAAATTTTTTATCAGATCAGACTTACATGGAGGTTATTCCTTAAGGTTGAAGGAGTACATAAGAATTACATGGATGTTACTCTTTAAGGAGTGTTTAGGGAAGTATGCAGGTACATAATAACGCATATGCATGCATGTCACTTTTGATCTCTGAATGTTTGATCAAACGGGGCCTGAATGGCCAATTGGCTAGCGCTCTGGCGCTCGGTACCAGAGGTTTCGGGTTCCAGTCCCGGCGGTGCCATGGATCTTCGTAGTGGTGCGGAATCGACTTTAAACCGTTGATCCCGGCCAAAAATGAACTTAGAGCGTTGCGGGGTTATCTTCAAGTTACACGCGCCCCCTGGGTAATGCAAAGTGAGTAACGTTTGTGCAGCGCTTGCCTTAAGTCATCCAAGACCCAGCTTTCTAAGTGTTTGCCAGCTGCATTAGAAAGAATGTTTGACCAAACACAAGTGTTATTTCTCAACTTCTTTATTCTCCAGACTTGCCGTCAGCAGACATCATTTTTGGTATCTCTCAATTAACCTTGACAGTTCAACGGAATTTAGATGAAAGATTGATACAAGACTTATGTGCGATCGTCCATCAGGCATTTTAAGTCGTTACCAGATTTGAAAAAATCGAGTGAATTTTCATCTCTTCCCAAACATAAAAGTTTAAACTCAAAAAGCAAAATGTCTTGAACGCGACAACAAAAGATGTAAGTGAAGAAAAGTGTAAAAGGAGAAAGGCCAACAAAAGTTCAAAGAAAGTTTGCGACAAGACTTACATGTGATCCCACAAATGTACATTCATCCAGCATTTCAAGTCGTTACCAGATTTGAAAATTCGAGTCAATTTTCATCTATTCCCAAATATAGAAGTTTGAACTCAAGAAGCAAAATATCTTGAGCACGTCTCTAGTCGTCTTTCGAAATGACGTAGATTATTTGATGCATGATAACCAATCCTAATAGAAGAGGACCTCGAAAGCTGACACACAGCTGTTTTCACATATTTTGCATCGCTCTAAACTGAAGCGGTTTGGTATGCAGAGCTTTAAACTTATGTGCTCAAATCCTGAATCGTCTTTAGGAGCGATGTATAGAATTCGTATATTTGACTTACAGAATATAAATTTTTAATTTTTTTTTAATATTGATAAATTGTTTTATGTCTTTATTGTTTAAAAAGTCAGTTAAAATGATCAAATCAATTTCTATTATTATTATATAAAGATATCTTAAAACTTTTCCAACAATACATTGAGTATCATAATAGGCTGAGATTTTTTAATAAAATTTCACACACACTTCATAGGACACTAAAGACTAGACACAACAACAATTTGTTATTATTTTAAATAAATAATTTTCGTTTTAAATTTTATTAAAAAAGGAATATATATATTAAAATGATCTAGAATTTAGTGGAGAAATTATCACACTTCGATTGCAATATTTTCTAAATTTATTTTTCTAACAATTGATACTTTCACCACTTTTTCCAAAAAAGCCTTTGATAATGAGTTAACTTAATTGAAAGAGTTAATAATTATGCCTAGAATGAGTGGCTCCCTATCCTTTTCATTTATTGTAGTTTCCCTTCTCACTTCATTCAGTAGCATTGTTTTCTTTCTTGCCAGAGATAACGATGTTTTCAGGTCTGTTAGATTAGGTTTCAAAAGGAAACAAATATAGAACGATTTGGGCATTAATAAGTAAAGTAAATTACAACCTAAGCACAACCTGCAAGTAATGTACAAATTGTTTCTTTACATTTATTTTTATAAGATGAAAAAGAAATATGGTTCATATAAAGAATCCTAAATAACACAAATAAAATAAAATAAAATTGATATTTCCACGTTCATTTTTCTGAAGCATTTTATACTTGTTTATAGAATAAAAGGATAACGATGTTTTCAACTTTGCTTGATTAGGTTTCAAAAGGAAACAAAAGTAGAACAATGTCATTAATAAGTAAAGTAAAGTACAACCTGTAAGCAATGTACAAACTGTTTTTTACATTTATTTTTATAATATGAAAAAGAAATATGGTTCATATAAAGAATCCTGAATAACACAAATAAAATAAAATAAAATTAAATTGATATTTACACATTCATTTTTTCTGAAGCATTTTATACTTGTTTATAGAAGTCAGAGGCAGTTGTAAATTACATTCTTTTTAAAGTTCTTTGTTTCTAATTAATATTTCTGGCACTTTAAATTTTGGTTGCTAAGCTGTTGTTAAGTATATAAATAAGCTGACCTTGAAATACATTAAAGAAATATAACTTGGTTTGCATTACGTATTCCACAAGATTTCATCACTCTTCTCATAAGCTTATTAAAGCACTTTACACACTTTCCAGAATTATTCAGGCTCCTTGTCCTCAAAACCCCGAGACATCAAATGGAAAAAAAAATGCTTCTTTTTTAATGCTAACTATATATCTAACATGATCTTTCTAAAAAGTAATACGATAATGTTAAATGTTTTGATAATGTATGAGTATTCCCTTTTGTGCATATTTAGTTATTTTAGAGTCATACTTAAAATATTACGAAAAAATTATCTTCAAATGTGTGTCTAATCCTCAGTGTCTTGCATTGCGCGAAGTATATCATATGAGTAGTCTACTCAAGGATGGAGGAAAAGGGGCAGCCTGTAGGTAGAAGTCTGACTTGGCTCCGTGTCACTGAAGAAAGTGGACAGTGCCTTCCGGGAGGAAATTTAGAGAATTAGGAGGAACTACCCACCTTTTGCGTATAGTATGGGAGGAAACCCGGAAAACTCCCACCAGGTAGTCCGACTCACGAGCCAAGATGCCGAACATCCCTAACACCATCGGATTTCCACGTGTTTTTTTCAATTCCTTCTATTAGCTCACACTCTCCCTATATATATCTTGTTCAAATTTTCAATCGTTCAAAAAATACTTTTTATTCATCCACTCAAGTTCAAATACATTTTTTTTTTAACTTGTAGGGGTTGACACTTGAGGTTAATACAGGTTTTCACATATTAATTCAGTAATTAAGTTTAATGAATAAATTTTAGTTTTTTTTTTTTTAGATTTAAGTTCTATATATCTACCAATAGATGGCGCCAGATAAACTTAAAAAAATGAATTAGAATTATTTATAAAGGACTTTCTGCAATAGGGTGAAAAAAAAAAAATAGGAAGTGACTTCAATTTTTTTTTTATATTACTTGTTTTTAAATAGTATCTACAACAAAGCCGATAGCGGATGAAACTTCAGCCAGCGGGGCAAGAGTCGGTGAGCCACGAGTCGGGATAGGAACTTCCTACACATATAGTATGGATATAATTTACGCTAGTTTATAAGCAGAAGATGTGATATATAATTTGATAATATTTACAAATCATTTTAAATAAATCTTATGAATAAAAGTTAAACGATCACAAATTATCTATAATTTAGATAAGAATGTTATGAAATATATTATAATTTAGATTAAAATTACATTAGATTAAATTTAGATTATGTCTGACGAAAATGTTTTCCTTCCCTTAATTTCTGAAAAAACATTTCCACTGTTCACATCTGTTTTTGTGAAAACTTGCATGGTTAAATAGAATAATTAGCATAATAAATAAATATCAGAATATTTTCCAAAAAAATTTCAAATATATAAATTTTTCAGTAATGTACAAACTTGTATAAATCCATTCGCACTTCTATCTCTTTATATAATTTGCAATAGTTAAATTATTAAACTTATAAGAAAGGTTGAATTACGCATATAAATTTTATTTATCATTATTAACTGTTTTCTGTGTCACACAAAGTGCTAGATAAATCTAATTTTCTGTTTACTAATCTCCATTTTAATCCAGAACACCAAAAATGAAAAAAAGTTTATTTTACTCTGGCAAAATAAAAAAAAAATCATGGTTAAAATTTTAAATATATTTGTTACTTTAGCAGTATAAAAATATTGCCCTACTTGTAAGAAAAACTAAGTGAAATTGCACATAGAAAACAATAAATAATGATAAACAATTAATATTGGTAATAAAATTCATTATTATTTATTGTTTTCTATGGCACACAAAGCGCTAAATATATTTAATTTTCTGTTTACTATTCTCCATTTTAATCAAAGAAACGTAAAATGTAAAACTTTATTTTACTATAGCAAAACTAAAAAATATATTGTTTCAAATTTTAAATGTATTTGTTGCTTTAGTATACTATAAAATATATATTGTTATACTTTTAAGAAACACAGGTTGAATTGCACATATAAATTTTATTGATTATTATTTATATTTTAATTTCACAGAAAGTTATAAATAAATTTCATTTTATGTTTACTAACCTGCATCTTAATCAAGGGAACCCAAAATGTAAAACTTTATTTCACTATAGCAAAATTAAAAATTTGTTAGATTACATTTTTAATATATTTGTTGCTTTAGTTCTATAAAAAAATATTGGCATACTTTTAAGAAAAGAGGAGGAATTACACATATAGATTTTATTTATTAATATTCGCTGTTTTCTATGGCTCACAATGTGCTAGATAAATAAATTTTCTGTTTACTAATCGTTATTTTAATTAAGGAAATCCAGTATGTAAAACTTTATTTTACTAAAATTAAAAATGTCTTGGTTTAAATTTTAACTATATTTGTTTTTAAAAATCTTGCATTAAATTTAAATATATTTGTTGCTTTAGTACTATAAAATATATTGTTATACTTTTAAAAAAAGCAATAGATGAATTGCACACATACATTTTATGTATCATTATATACAGTTGTCTATGGCACACAAAATGCTAGATAAAGTTAATTTTCTGTTTACTCATTCATTTTAATCCTGAAAAACCAAAATGAAAAAGTTTATTTTTCTGCGGCCAAATTTAAAAAATTTTATTTCAAATTTTAAGTGTATTTGTTGCTTTAGTAATATAAAAATATTGTTATACTTTGAAGAAAGGCAGGGTGAATTGCAAATATAAATTTTATTGATCATTATTTTTTTATGTCACAAAAAGTAACAGATAAATTTAATTTTCTGTTTACTTAACGTCATTTTAATCAGGATTTTGTCGAATTAATCAAGAAGCCCAGAATGTAAAATTTATTTTAATAAAGCAAAATTAAAAATCTTGGTTTAAATTTTAAATATATTTGTGGTTTTAGCGCTATAAAAACACATCTAATATCAATTAATTTCCTTTCATGAATAATTTATTATTTATGAATAAATATAATTAATACATTTTCAAGTGACTTTTAACAGTTTTTTTTTTTTAGGTATTAAAATATCTTTTCAAAACAATAGCATGTTTTAATCAACCTATTCCTGAAATCTCATTCCTTCTATAATTATAATGAAATTCATCGAATAAGAGATTATATAGAAATAACATACTAATTAGGTATTTTCCAGAAGCAGTAATGATTACCATGATAACCTCGTTATGCCTGAAATATCCTTTTCTTGCGTTGAGAATCAATTAATTTTAAGAATTCATATATTTGCAATTTTCTAAAATGAAACAGAGGATGTGAATAACAAAAGAGAAAAAAGAAATTATTTCGATAATGAACAGGATTAAGATTTTAGGTTTGCACAAAAAAAATTTATTTCATTGCGTTTATTAAGAAAAATCTCTCACTTTTGGTCCAATAACTTTTAAAATTATAATTGCATCCTTTTATTTCATTTTTAAAAAAAATATTTATAATTATATACCTCTCGTAGTCATTTAATTTACACTGTAAATGTTTTTTATAATATTCAAATAATAAGGTTTTTTTAATTTGATTTTTTCACCTTAATTATAATTCATTATTGTGTTAGAGTCCTTGTTATTTCTTCTTATTAGTAAATTCACCTAAGGTTTTGATTTTTCTTGATTTCTTGATCTTTATTTTTGGAGAACTTTAAGATTTATCGATATAAGATTGATGTCTATGAAGTATTTAATTTCATCTAAACCTTTTTCCTCTCAAGATAAGAATCTTAGAACGTCTTCTTCCGAAATAAAAATTGATATTTTTCAATTCCATGAAAGACAATGGCATTGATTAATCTTCAATTGAATAATATAAGATTTAAACTGATTCTGTATTGATGATGTAATTGGAATTGGTAGGAAAGTAAAATAATCAAATTAAATTAAAAAATAATTGAATACCATTTAACCAAATGTGAATATAGAATATCTGCATAAAATAAGTCAAAATATTTATAAATACATTTAATATTCATGTATTCCTATATAGAATCAAATCATGTAGGGGGGTTCGATAAATTATATATGAAGGATTCTCTATGAATCCATCATGTATTCATATATATCTATATATAATGTATTTATCATGTGTTCATATTCAGGAATCATGTATTCATAAAACGTATTTTTATATTTGTAAGATAAAAATATGTTTTATATCTGAACACAATTAAATAGCTGTATTTTTTAAATTAAAACGCTTAGAAATTCTCAAAGTAATTCTCTTAATCAGTTTTTACAGAATAGTGTTATTTTATTGAGCTATCCTAATGTAACAAAATGTTATAAAAATCCTGCTCCTTCATAATTTTTTTGGTGTTGTTCTTTTGCAACAAAGAGAAAAATTATTACAATATTGAGGCATTATGATTCCATCACCCTTTTTCAATTCCTTCTATTAGCTCACACTCTCCCTATATATATATCTTGTTCAAATTTTCAATCGTTAATAAAATCCTTTTTATTCCTCCGCTCAAGTTCAAATACATTTTTTTAACTTGCAGTGGATGACATTTGATGTTAATACAGTTTTTTCAAATATTAATTCAGTAATTAAATTTAATTCATTAATTTTAATTTTTTTTAGATTTAAATTGCATTACCAATTGCATCTACCAATAGATGGCTCCAGATAAACTTAAAAAATGAATAAAACTCTAATGAATGAAATAATGAATGAAACTTATTTATAAACGACTTTCTGCAATATAGTGAAAAAAAAGTAGGAATTGACTTTAAAATTTTTTTTTATATTATTTGTTTAATTTTAAATCACTTCAAAGAGAAATTTATTCTGTAGTATTAACATTCGCTAAGAGGATTTTCTTTGCAGCTGAAAATAAACTGAAAAAATAATATACCAAACGAATCTCAATTTTGATTAAAATATTTTTTATTCACTTTCGTGTCGTCTAAGGTGGCAAGAATAAATAAAAAAAAATTGTAAAGTCATTTCCTACTTTTTTTCACTATATTGCAGAAGTCCTTTATAAATAATTTTCATTCATTATCTGGTGCCATCTATTGATAGATATATGCAAATCTAAAATAATACTAAAATTAATTAATTAAATTTAATTTCTGAATTAATATTTGAAAAAACTGTATTAACATCCAGTGTCATCCACTGCAAGTTCAAAAAAATGTATCTGAACTTGAGTGGATGAATAAAAAGTATTTTATGAAGGATTAAAAATTTGGACAAGATATATATAGGGAGAGTGTGAGCTAATAGAAGGAATTGAATAATTCTGACGGGACGTGCAGGAATATCGGAATGAATTCTAGGAATAATTTCCCAGCTTCATTGTGTGATTTGGCAGTAAACAAGTGACAGTAAACACTTGATAGACAGCAATATCTAGACTGAGTCTAAGAACTCGTGTGGTCTCATGGAAGGAGGGACAGCTTCTGTTGGGATGGAGCTCCCGTAGGCAGAAATCTGACTTGGTTCCGAGTCACTGAAGTAAACCAGTAGTGACTTTCAGGGGAAACTATCCTGCATTTCGTATCGTATGGGAGAAACACGAAAAACTCCCAAGTAGTCCGACTCACGTGGCAAGAGGCTGAACATCCCAACCGCCATCCAGGCTACTCGTTTTTTGAAACAGTGTCTACAATAAAGCCTCCAGCGGATTGAAGTTCTGCCCTAATGTTCATCAACGGGGCCCCACTTTGTCGCAAAGTTAAGTCCCAGTTCTTTAAAAACACACACATTAATTGTGTGTTCAATTATGATGTGTGATCGTCAATCATTATTCACATTACTCGTTCTTTAAAACTGCGATCGCAATGACATTACCAGTTGAAGTCGACCTTATTAGCAGTAACTAAAGGAAAAAAAACATATTTGCAGCAAAATAATATACATTTTTCGAATTATGAAGAATTACAAACATTGAAAAAGAATAAAAAGATAATAATAATATGAAATAAAATAGGAAGAGAAAATATGTATAAGAAAAGCAGTATAAGAAAAAACATTTCAAAGCAGTTAAAGCTTATCAAATAATCAATACATGATTAGAAATAAATTTTTTTATTTATTAAATAACTAGCTGTAACTTCTATAAAACACCTTTAATATAACTGTGCACATTTTGTAATTGCGAAGCCCGGCTCGTGGCTCAGCAGTAATGTGCGCCGCTGGTGAGCATTAGGAAGGATCTTCAGTCCGCTGGCAGCTTTGTTGTAGACACTGTTTCAAAAAACGGGGAGCATCGATGGCTTTTGGGATGTTCAGCATCCTACCTTGTGAGTCGGACTACCTGGGGGGCGTTTCCAAAATTTCTTGCATACGATACGCAAATGCGGAGTTGTTCCCCCGAAAAGTCCTCCCAGAAGGCGCTGTCCTTCTTCTTGAACGACCCTTATTTAACAGATTTCTACCTAAAGTTGCTCCATCATAACAGAAGATGCCCCCATCCCTTATTCCATGAAACCCCACTGGCTTGTGGATTTGTTCTAGATGTTGCTGTCTATAATTTAAATGTATTAAACTTAAGAAATTTTCATTTTTTAAGGACTTATCATTTACTTTTTATAGTCTTTTAAATGCTTAACTTCATATTAATAATTGAAATCAGGTTTTCTACAATTTCGCTACTATTGTAATAAAATGTAAAATGCAACAACATTTAAAAATAAATAAAAGCATACAAATAAAAAAAATTATTTTGTCCAAAAAATCTAGACACTATTCAAATTATCTGATTAACATCGTCAATTGGTAGCAAAAGAGAAACATGGTGTTTATATCCAGAGATAGAGCACAAAAGAAGTATTAAATATAAGAGCAGAAAAATCTGCATTTATTATAAGAAAGAAAAGATTACTTTATATAAAGTGAGGGGAAATATTTGCATGAGAAAAGACCGCAAGGGAAATCTAAAGAAGTATATATCAAAAACAACTTTTTATACAAGATTATTAATTCTTGAAAAATTTTGAAAATATAAAATACTTTTGAAAAGTAATAAATATATTTTAACTGATTAAAATATTTATGGGTTCTAGTATATTTTGAAATTTAATTGATCATAAAAAACTAAATAATAATGGAAAATAAAAAACAGATATAAACTGCATATATTTAAACGCATATTAATTATAAAATCAATGGATAAAATAAATTATTTAATTAGCATTAAAAAGTTAAATGGTTGTTTTTACTTCATATTTAGAAACCGTTGATTAATCTTTTAATTAGTATTTTCTCGTCGATATATTTACGTGCATTTCTATATTTACATACTAATATGCTTGATTATATTTTTATCAGTTGCATTTATAATTAATTATGCTCGACTTTTGCTCTGTGACAACGAGCTCCTCTGGTGAGCATTAATGCTGAAGTTCAGTCAGCTGGCGGCTTTGTTGTGGACACTGTTTCAAAACCGAGGAGCCTCGATGGCGTTTGTCAAGTTTACCATTTTACCTCGTTAGTCCAACTACTTGGTGGGAGTTTTTAAAGCTTTTTTCCCATACGGTACACAAATTTGGAGTAGTTCCTCTTAAAAGTTCTCCCGGAAGGCATTGCCCTCCTTCTTCAGCATCATGGAGCCAAGTCAGATTTCTACCTACGAGTTCCATCACAACCAAAGCTTCCATGAGACCATATAGGTTCTTTGGATTTGGTCTAGATGTTGCTGTCTACCAAGTGGGGCAAGAACAACAAAAAACAACATTCATAATACTTCGAATATAGTTTATTTTTCATTTATACAAAGTTTCATTTTTTTTTTATATCTAATTTATGTTGTAAGAAAATGACAACAATTTATCATTAATTCTAATAAATGAATATGGAATATTTTAAAGAAAATGATCGGTAACATAAAATTAAATTTAAAAAATTATATTTATTCAAGTAAAAAATTAATATATTAGTTTTCTAATGAATAGCATACAATTAATGCTAGTTAATGAAGTATATTTACAGAAATGAATTAAATTAAATTTAAATCACTGTTTTCTAATTAATTGGTTTGATTTAAAATAACTTTTTCTGAAATTTTTAATTTCATTAATAGCATGAAGCATTATAAAAATAAATCGTAGCTTAAGAATTGTCAAAATTTCTCTTCTTACAAAGTATCAAATTTATCGCGAAAATTGGCGATATTTTTTTTTTTATGTCTTTATTAAATTCTCTTTATTTTATATTCAATAAAATCCGACTTGCCATTATCAATTAAAATTACATGAAAAGGAAAATAATAATTTTAATTAATTCTTATCGTTCATTTTTAGCAAAAACATCTCAATAATAAAACGTGAAATATATTCTGATTTTTTTTTGTATCAAATAGAAAGATTAATTTTTGCTTTCAAAAAGATAATGTTTGTTTGAAAGAATTTATTAGTGGTAAATTACTAGTATATTTCAAATGTAAATATTTAAATAATTGCTCGGAATGAATTTCAAATTATTTCAAGGATTTATTTTTATTTATTTTTCTTCATGACGATCATTTGACTTGATGTTATTCGTTACTAATGTGATACTACTGTGTCCAAAAAGTAAGACCAGTTTTCAATTTAAATTTCCCGGGCATATGGTATTTCAATTTTTGTTGCTGGAACTGTCCTTGACATCTGTGTGAAATTTTACGTCAAAATATTCATTAGTGCTTGACTTTTTTTGCTTTTAGCGCCTGGTTTGTGAGACGCTAAAACTGATTCCAGCGATTTTGAAATGTCTCTTCAGTCGACACAAAACGTTGTTCCCGGTGGTCTTTTGAGTTTAGGGAATAGCCAGAAGTCATGGTACTAACTCAGGTGAATATGGTGGTTGTGGAACGATATGGGTTTCATTTTATGGCGAAAAAAGTCATAAAGAATCAATGCAGTGTGATCTGGCGCATTCAGTGTTTTTGGCACCAATCGAGATTTGACGCATTTGAGGCCAAAACATCTTTTTTAAATTCTAAATCATCAGCAAGGTCTCTAATTGTAAATCTACGGTTTGCAAGCACCAAATCTGTGATTTTTGGACATGAAGCTTCGTCGGTTGAGGTTGGTGGTCGACCAGGGGCTCTTCGTCTTCAACACGTTCTCTACCTGCTTTGAACTGTTTTAGCACTTCTCAGCATTTCTTTCCTCACCTTTATAGGACTGCTCACCGAATGCCTTCTGCAACATTCTATATGTTTATGCAAACAAAATTTAATGCATCTTCTTGATTAATTCATTCAGGCATTTTCTAAAAATCGCCGGAATCAGTTTTTAAAGCATCACACAAAAACCAAGCGTAACTCAAGCACTGATGAATATTTTGACGTGAAATTTCACACAGATGTCCAGGACAGTGCCAACAACGTAAAAATAAAAATAAATTAAAATACCATATGCCCGGAAAATTTAAATTGAAAATACGTTTTGAAGAATAATGGTCTTACTTTTTGGACATAGTAGTCAATATGTGGTAGGTACAACTTTTCGTCCAGTGTATCATTTACAAGTTTTCAACAAATTCTTCATTTCAGAAATAACAATAAATAAAAACAACTAGTGGGCTATTTAATGAAATAAACCTATTTCATTTTGCCTAAATTTTACAAGAACATATTCTATTGGAAATTTTCATAAGCTCTGCAAATTTTCTGAACAACTAACTTATTATAAGGACTGACGAAGTTTTACGTATTTTAACGTTAGAATATTAATGAAATATTTCTTTTGCTATTTAAAGATTTT
>BPLQ01012102.1:6655-30025 GCA_021605075.1 Caerostris darwini | reverse complement strand
ACAAGCAGTTATATATTTGTAATGACATCAAATGAAACTTTCATTTTGTATAATTAAGTTAAATTTTTTAAAAGACAACAACATATTTTCTATCGTAATATTTAATATAGATATAAATATACATAACATATTTGCAATGTTGCCAACATTTATGGTGGGATATTTGAATTGTGTTATATTCATTATTTAATGCCGCTTGCGCCAGTCAAATGCCATCTCCACAAAAATAAAGAGTGTTAAGAGAGTACTTTAAGAATGACATAGCAACAAATATATTCCTTCCTATTACAGCTCCAAAACTCATTAAAAAACTATTTATTTATTTAAGAAACAATTCGTCATAAAATAATATTATAAATGCAGAATGCATAAATACAAATTTATGCAGTATTTTTAATGATTTTTTTTTAACAACGACATACATCATTAAATATTTATTTTTGTTTCTCATTTTGCATACTGTAATTATTTAGTCATAGAAAATTCGTAAAGAAATTTCAATAATGGCAGTTCACACTTTGTTACAAGATGATGTTTTGCAGAGTTAGAGCGTCTTCTGGGATGTTATCTCATTGAGAGGAATTTAACAAAGAGTTTTGAAAACAAAGAGACTCCAAAAAATTTTAAACACAATTTGAAGATAGATATAATGAGTAATTTTTAAAAGAAATCAAATATAAGTTTTACAATATGTGAGACCAACACAACTAAAGCACTGTTTAAATAGAATTTGATTTTGAATTAAGTCAAATATGCGTATGAATATTAAAGCTATAGCATATTAGTTCAAAACTACAGGATCGTGATCTTTATTCGAGTTAAGTAAGGAAAAAAAATTCAAATTTAAAACAACATGCTCATTTTGCGCCAAATCATTCATCGATCCAAATTGATTGTAATTAGTAATCATTTATAATTGATTTAACAAATATAATCCTAACTAATGTAAATTTTATTAAGGATAAGATTGATCAAAGGTATAAAACTCAATAGAAAATAGATTTTAATAGAGAAGAATAATTAAATTATAAAATAGAGTAATCAAAATAACTTAGCACTGTATAAATATTGAATATTATTTCTAAATCAAAGCAAGTCCTTAAATATTTTCTAGCAAGATTGTTAGTTTAAAATTTTACTGCTATAATTAATGCTGGACATCTAAAACACCTAATAAACAAAATTGTTTAAAATACCTTGATTGATTAACCTAAATAGAACGATCAACCGACGGGAATGCATTAAATGCACTCTGATATGCATCCAATTAATATATTACTGAATTATTTGTATGTATTGATATTTATTATTCCCACCCCTTTTTTATGTATTGTTTGAAATATGGACTGAGATCAAATATGAAGAGAATCTATTTGAAGGGTATTTTAACTGAAAACATATTCTCCAAAATTTTCTCAATGATTTTGATTTAAAGAAATACTTTTCTATTAGAAAGGATTCCCTGCTAACCTACATGTTTTATTCGTATTCCTGACTCATGGATATAAACATTCGCCACACCTATGGATGATGTGTAGCCGATTCAGCTTTATCCAAAGTGCGTAAAGTAATCTGCACCATGCACACATATTAATCTACTGCATACTAGAGCAAATATACTCAATCCTGACATAATAAGGAGATTATAGTCCTCAATTTTCCTTACGAGGAAACACAAAGGAAGAACTCCACACAGATTTATCATGTAAAACGTTGATTTACATGGAAGCTTTCCGTTCAAAATCGATTGTCACGTTACAATAATACACTACATGCATTCTTATATACGATCTAATTTACTAAAGGATATATGTAAATTAAACTTTTGGAAAGATATTGTTAAAAATATTAATTACACTATTAAAATAAAAATGTTGAATTTAAAAATTAACTATTTTACTGTTAAAATTTTATTCTAATATGTTTTTCTATCAATTACCTTTTATATCATGATGAGGGGTTATCGATACTCGATGTTAAAAGCCAACAAGTAATTTTGAAATATTTTAACTTCATTTGGAATTCAGCTGCACGAAAATCATAATTGGATTAAATTTCCTTTTCAAATATAAATGTAATCTGGTCTATTTATTCCTTTGTACTTTGACCATTCTAATAATGAAAGGAACTGAAGTAGTTTTTATAGGACAGAACTTTATATAAAGGCATTTACAGTAAATTCTTCAAACCATTATAACAAATCGTGTTTCATTCTAATTGTAATAACTACTAATGAAAAAATATTTTTGAGAAGGAACTACAATAAAAAAAATTTTAAATAATGGCTCAAAACAGTGTCTCGACTGAGATGTAAAATACATTTTTGTGCAACGTATGCGGAAAAAAATTGTCTGAAAAAAGCAAATTGAAAAAGCACTTGGTCTGTCACTCGGTATCGAAGCCTCACGTGTACCGCATATGCAATCAAAGATTTGTGAGACAGAAGGCATTGAAGCAGCATTTGTTAATTCATGATGGGATAAAATCGCACAAATGTGAAATATGTGGAAGAGGTTTTGTTCGTAGGGACCATCTGCAACGCCACATACTTACTCATACAAAAGAGAAACCTGTGAAATGTTCTTTGTGTGGAAAAGCCTTTGCCTGTACGTCAAATTTGAGAGAACATTTGAGAACCCACACGAAAGAAAAACCATTTTCATGTGAGTTATGCAATGTGGGATTTTCTAAGAAGAATGATTTGCAAAGACATTATCGCATCCATACCGAAGAGAGACCTTATGAGTGTGACCTATGCCAAAAAGGATTTTCCCGAAAAGATACTTTATCACGTCATATAAAAAATCACACGAAATAAAAATGTGAAATTCGGGATGATTTATGTGTATGTATGCAATTGTCTTTTAATTCATTATTTTTTAAAATTTTTTATGAGACACCCTCCGTGACGTGTGTGGATTTTAAGCACTAGAAATACTTTTGTCGGATACTATTGAATGTTGAGTGAACGAAGTATCAATTTAGGTTATGGAAAGAATCAATATAATATAAATCAATATATTATATAGAATTTTCATCTTTTATTAGACAAAAGATACAAAGATGTTTGTGATATAAAGCTGGAATGAAACTTTTATTGAATTCATATTGTAATTTTCAATTTAATAATACATAAGTATTTTAAAATGCACATTTAGTGTGCATGTTTAAGCTTCCTTCTATACTACAGAATATTTAATTCCATCGTTTTACTATTTCTATGTTTGGTTTTTTTTTCCCATGTAAAAGTTTTATTTATTATTGTGTGTTTTTAAATGAAGTTTTAACACTTGAAAAGGATTATTTTATACAAACAGAGTTTCATAAAGATTTATGTTTAATTCTGTAAAAATTTATTTGTTTCTTATATCGGACGAGTCATTTTTGATGATATTTTTTTATTTGTAGTAAATTGAGTGTATTTGTAGAAAATTGCTGTAATAATTTCAAGAGACAAATTATTTGCATTGAAATATAAAAGATAATTAATCTTTTAAATAAAACTTATTTTAATTTTTTACTTTTGGCTATGTTTGAATTATTTATGTTGTTAAAATGTTATTCATGCGATTTTACAGCTGCTTCATTTAGCCCACCTGCGTAAAAGGCTAAAGAATTCTGTTTAAAACTGCTAAAATGTATTGGACACAGTGCCACTGTTTTTTCTGGTCATTTATAAAGGATTTTTTTTGGTCCTATATGTTTTTCTTCCAATTCTCATCCTGTGAAGTGGGATTTGGGGCGGATGATAAGTTATCATGGCCTAATTTATTTTCTTCAATGAGTATAGACAACTTAAAATTGGAAAATACATTACATTATTTTACGATATAAAAGGAAACATTTCAGGTTCAACAGTCACAAAGAGAGACGCATGCAGCCATGTAAAAGATGATGAGTGAGTGTAAGGAATGCGCATTCCTTGTAGATGTTCCCCGTTGCCTAAATGAATTGAGACCTGATTTGACAAAGACATGGATAAGTAAACTAAGCTCCATTTTTCCCAAAAAACTCAATTAAAAACAATCATTACTCCAAGAGACATTTCTACGCTGATTGGTTTTGTTGTCGTTGTCTTGAATCAAAATTGAACCAGTTGAATTTTTAGACCTGTCTTCTGTATTATGCAATTTTATTTTATTTTTCGATTAATCATGAATAGGTTATTTTGTCTTCATATATTAATTTAAAATCGTTTATTAATAATATTTTTAAAGAAACATAAATGGGTTTAAATATGTGAATAGACAATGTTTAACTGCTTCCTCTAAACTTACCGCTCGCAACATTTCATCACAGACTTCCACTAAGATATAATTATCTTTGTATAATGAGATTAAAGCGACAATGATCCTTTTCAATTATAACTCAATATGCCATCAAAAAACATGAAAGGAATTACATGCAACAATTAGGCAAAATTCCCGGTCTGTGAGTGGTGAGCTACGCTCTGGTGCTCAGTTTCAGATTCGTATCCCGGCCGTGTCAGTATACTATTATCTATCTAAACAATGATGATGATGATGATGATGATCATTGTTTGATCAATTCAATCAATACTTCAAAAGATGCTTTATGACACATTATACAATCCATCACCAAATTATTGATTATGGCAAGCCACAAAATTAGCAAAACACACCTACAGTATACTATTAGTCTATGTACAAACAATACATTGTTTGAAAAAATAAACTGATTATTATTTATTGTTATGAATATAAAAACATTAATCTATTAATTAAAAAATAAAACTTCGTCATTTATATTCGAGATAGATATGAAAAAATTCAAATGCGAGGAATAGGAACGTTATTCGCAAAATCAATCATCAATATAAATCGATGCATCTAAAAATAATTAGTGATGTACCAAATGGAATAACACAAACTATAATTTCTAAGCGAAAATGGGAAGTATCAAAGACGTAAAACACTATACTGTATTATTAAAGATGAATTGACTAATAAAATGCAGTGATCAAAATTCTCTAGCGCAGCTCTAGAGTTCGATATGTTTTTTTGGAGTCAAATCAAATCATCTAACACTTTCATCGCAAGGTTAAATTTCTTTTGCTCTAATTAAAATAAATTTCCCGTTTTTTGAGTATTAAAATTGTTGAAAATCTTTATATTATTTAAAATAAAAAGAACACTTAATCGACGGAACTATGATAAATGCACTCACATATGCATGGCTTACGGTCGAATATTTAAAACTTTTTGCGTATTTCACGAAATATGTGCTCGGATATTTTTATGAAATTTCAATTTTAGAGAAAAGCATTCTCCAAATTTTTTATGCATGACATTGATTCAACGAAAATATTTCGTGAATGATTCCTTAATATTCTACATGTTGTTGTATTCGAACTCTTTACTCTTGGACCTAAACATTCACCACTACTACGAAAGATGTGTAGTCGATTCAGCATGATCTAGAGTGTGTTTAGAAATAACTGCCACACTGTACACATATCATTCTACTTCCAACTTTAACGAGTATATTCAAGGCAGAAATGGAGAAGAAGAAACTCATCTTCCTTCCCTCTATATCGAAATAAAAAATGACATTCCCCCCTAGAGATTTATATTACCAAATGCTAATATATGCAGGAATGCAGGCGGTTCGGCAGCGATTGTGTTTATGATTATATACTACTGTATATGATTATGTACATGTATTCCTAACTATGTTCCAGATGTCTGAAGCCCGTATGTTAATTAAATCCGAAATACCCTACTAAGCTACCTAAACTGCTTCAAAAGATATTGTTAAACATGTTATTTACTCTACTGAAATTAAAAGTTTTCTTTCAAACTTGAAAGCCAATTTACTATTAAAGTCCTATTCTATAAGGCATTCTTGTTCTACTATTTACTCTATATACCATAATCAGGGGTTATCAATACTTGAAGTTCATAATCAACCACCTAATTTTGGAAGTTAGATTTTTATCTGCAATTAGCTCCAGGTAAAACCTAATTCCTTAAAATTACTCTTCAAATATAAATGCAATCTGGCTCTATTATTTCGTTGGCGACTTGACTATTTTAATAGAGAAATGAACTAAAGGAATTATCAGGCAGAATTTTGTATGATTGTAAGCAAATTCTTCAAATCATTATGAAAATCGTGAATGTTTTGATTGCAACAAATATTTATTTTTCTTGAGAAGTAAATATATTTAAGAAGATTTTGAAAAATGACTGAAAATAGCATCTCGACGTCGAATGAAAATACCTTATTGTTTGACGGGTGTGGAAAAAGATTCTCTGAAAAAAGAAAATTGGAACAGCACGCGCTCTGCCACTCAGGATCGAAGCCTCATGAGTGCCACGTATGCGATAAAAAATTTCTGAGAAAGAGTAACTTGAATAAGCATTTGCTAGTACATGATAGTATAAAATCACACAAATGCGAAAAATATGAACGAGGTTTTGTTCAGAAGGTCAATCTGCAAAATCACATTCGTACTCACAGAAAAGAGAAGCCTGAGAAATGCTCTTTGTGTGTAAAAGCTTTTGCCTCTAAATCAAATTTGAGACAACATTTGAGAACACACAAGAAAGAAAATCCCTTTTCCTGTGAGTTATGCAATGCTGAATTTTCGCAGAAGAATAATTTGGAAAGACATTATCGCGTCCATACCGAAGAAAGGCCATATGTAGGTTACTAACATGTAGGTATTGTTTTTCAAATACTAACATGTAGGTTATTTTCTCTTCGAATAATAGCTCACAATCGCTTGTTCCTTAGATCTTTAATAAAAATGTAAACCTCATTTATACACGTATTTTTACAAATTTAATTGCTTCAGCCAAACTTATCATCCGCCCCATTTTAGACGAGAATTTTCCCCCATATGCAACATTTTTCTAAATCATGATTTTTGGAGCACTAATCCTTTACCAGTACAATTGAATATAGTATCAAGAAATATTCGAACGATTTATCATATGGTCTAAAGTGAAAAAAAAAAATCTTCCAACGAATTTCAAAACCTGTGAAACTTTTTCAACAAAATAATTGTACACTATTATACCAAAAAAGTTTATAGAGTAGAATGCAGCATTTTATAGAAAAATATGCTTCATTTCAGTCGAGAATACGATTGTCTCTTGCATTACGAATCGAATTCAGAAAACAGCGGTACATCTCAAAAAGTCTAATATCACGGATATATGACATTTGCGATGTTATCAAAAATATACGTAGGAAAAACCTCTATACTAACAGCAGTAAATTAGTATAAACACTACACATTTATTTTACTGATCCATATATATAGAATCCAATCTATTTGCATCTCATTTTATCGACTTGTCTTCAACACAGTTTCATTTGTAAAATCTCCAACATAACTCCATGTAGTAAAATAATTAACACAAAACTTGTTAAAATTTATAATCAAAAGAACATTTAATTATTACTAAATACATAAATAACACTTTTCTGAGGGTTAATATCCCCAAAGAACATCTCCCATCTCAGATGATTTCAAAGTCAAACGAAACACTAAACTGAGTGGATTATGTCATCTAATTGCTTTAACGTCCAGATTAAATCAAATTAATTCCTCAGAATTATTTCATGGTTAATTTCAATATCATTAGTCAAGATTTTTTTAATTTGATGATTAAATTACTCGTTTTGAATTTTTAATCCTAAAAATATTGAGACTAAGAACATGACGTTTATTTTGCATTTGACTTTTTGCTAATCTTCAAAAGGAAAGACAGTCAAGAGAGATTGTTTTATGTTTAAAATGTCGCAACAATTCTTCAAAGACGCATCCATGAAGTAGAGAAATACTTTCAAAAGGAACAGAATTTTTTTTTGTCGAATGGAACGACTTTGAGCAGGGGAAAATTTTGTCTACTTCCTGCGTCGAGTAAAGTTGCGTTTCATTTTCCCTTCTCAATTTTAAATTATTTTGCGTTTATTTTGAGGTACAGAAATTTACAATCGAGTCTGTTTTTACGCGGTATTTTTTCTGTGTGATTTTTTTATGGGTAATTTTTTATTGTGTTCAATATAAAAAAAATTCTATCATACGCGTATTATGTATACAAATTAATTAAAATATGTAGTACAAGAAACGAACTACAGAAGGCTGTCAAAATAACGTGATAATTAAAAAAAAAGATGGCCCACGTGATGCTACATCATCCTATCCATCAATCTTGAAAAACGTAATTTTTTGCCGTTTCAGTACTTTCAACTACCTAGCAAAGGAATTGCAATGTTTGCTACACATGTACATTTTATTAGTTTCTAAATGGCACTTCAATCATACATTCTGGTAAACATCTGGATTCATTCATCATGGAAATCATACATTCTGGAGATCTAATGGCCGAATGGTTACCGCTTTGGTGCTCAGCACCATAGGTTTTGAGTTCGAGTCCAGGAGACGCCATGGGTGTTTGTAGTGGTTCGGAATCCTCTTTAAACTGCATTATCTTGATCTGTTTAGCTCTCTTGCACACAAGATAACCGTAGAGCGACAAACCAAACCTGATAAACATATTTTCAAACACCAGACACAAAAAAATGTTTAAAAAAAATTCTAAAACATTATATATGTTGGAAAACATCGTCGATCTCCATCTAGTTGAAAGTAAAATTTGGAGGAACCCATAGAGTTCTCCATCACATCGATGCAAATGTGTTTTTGAACTTTCAGTTTTGCAAATAATTCTTTTTGTGCGTATTTATATTTCTAATTACAGACTCTCCTTTCAGCATTACCCTTTAATTTTTTCTGTAATTTGTTGGAGCTCTCGTTTTACCTAATATCATCACTTTGATTTTCAATTTTTTTTATCAAACTATAAAGGTAGTTTCCACATTAAGCAACACTTTAGTAAAGTAATTCGCAGCGTTCTTTGATTCCATTCAGCTTCTCAGTAACGAATTCTACGCGTGAATGTGGGTGGTATAAAAAGTGTCCCAAAACAGCTACTGATATTGTGAATGCATAAACTTAACACACACACACACACACACGCAAAAAAAAAAAAAAAAAAAAAAAAAAAAAAAAAAAAAAATTGGAATGAATTTTTGAAAAAAAAAAAAAAAAAATTCTCTCTCAATATAAACCATTACTTTTGAATAATTTTAACTGGGATACCAAAAACTGAAAAGATTTTTTTGTCATTAACAACATTTAATGTGTTAGCTCTATGCTAGCGACTAGTTGTGTCAGGATGTAATACAAATCTCTCTTTCTATTTACATTAATTTATTTACAATATTAGTACATACATACACATGACACCCTGTGCCTCGTCTGCAATAATATTAATAGTTTAAAACCAAGAACCGGTCCCTGACCGTCTCTTTCGTTCTGATGCTCCCAGCGTTCTTCTCGTGGTCTGAAGATCTAACCACGTGTCCTTACAACACTAGATCACACAGTTGAAGTCCCTGTTACTGGTCACAGTCGCGACCTCTCGTGGCTATATACTTATTAAACTTTACAAATGTACCAGTTCAGTTATTAATGTAATGCAATAGCTTAGGTAAACCCATGCAGTAGTGCATGTAGGCAGTAGTGTACACAAGTAACAAAATATAATGCAATAGTTTATGCAAAACTTTTAATAATCGTAATTTTAATTAATTAATTAGTAACTATAATACAGAGCTGTTAAATATTTATTTTTCTTCTCTTTTCGCGTAACATAGTCATTTAGTCAGTCAAAGAAAATTATCCTTTTCTCTTATAGCGACAAAATTCTTGTAAAAAAATTAATTTTATTTATTTAGAACAAAATTTGTTATAAAATGTCCTTAAAAGGTGCACATGCAGGGCGTCCAGTCAGAAGGTGCTATAAATGAAAAGAGACACCCCTTTTTCAACACGAAAACTATAAGCATAATTTGCTTTAAATTTCATGTGCTAAAAATAATAAATTCTAGAATCTTCTGGCAGATTACTGAAATTCAACACGAGTATTACTAAATGAAAATCGATTTATTAACAAGTAGTTTGTAGCATTTCATGCGTTACTAAATCAACTGTTGCAGACATAAGCTATTTCATCTCATCGAAATTGCGAACTTTTTGCTAAAACTCATATTAAAGAGACCCAAACAAAATTGGAGGAATCCAAGGAGTTCTACATCATATTAATGCTAATGTGCCCTAGAGCTTTTAATTTTTCTGAATGATTCGGTTTGTTTTTGTGTGTGTTTCTAACTACATTCTGATATTCAGTGACAATTCCCTTAAGTTTTCGATAAATTTGTAGGACCCCCGTTTTACCAAACATAGTCGCTTTTGATTCTTAATGTTTAACACACTAGAAAAGGAGATCTACAAATTTATGTCCTACAAGTCGACTGATTCTTACAAGTCGATTAATTATCTCCCAAGCAAAGTAACCCTGGGCCATTCTCTGGTACGATTTAGTACCTTCGTAATGAAATACAAAATTTGATACAAAAAGATAATACAAAAAGAGTCTCAACACATCTATTGATAATGTGAATTCCTAACTTTCACAAATAAATTTGGAAACAATTTTTGAACAGTCCTCTTTATCAATATAAATCATCATTAATATCATTGATTTTGGAAAGCTAAAGGTGCTTAACGCTTAAGCTTAGGTGGGACAACGTATACAGACAGTTATTTTTACCAATAACAACATGTAATGCATAAATATATGTATATGCAGTATTTTTAATGATATTATGTTTGTTCCTAACAATGAAATATCACCATTAAATATTTGTTTTCTCTTTTCGCGTACTATAATTATTTAATTTGTCATATAAAATTCGTAAAGAAATTTAAATAATGGCAGTTCAAACTTTCATAAAAGAGGTTGATTTGCAGAAGATATTCGCATACTCTATTCTGGGATGTTTTCTCTTGAGAGGAAATTTAACAAAGAATTTTGAAAAGAGAAACCCCAAACAATTTAAAACCGAATTTGAAGTTTGATCTATTTTATTTGTTTTAATGATTTAATGATTTTTAAAATTAGTTATATGATCGAAAAATGGAGAAGGACATGCTCATTTTGACCAAATCATTCATCACTGTAAATCGAATCATTTAAATTTATTAGTAATCATTTATAAGCGATTTACCAAATATAATCCAAACTGATCTAAATTCTGTATAAGGATAAGTTGATAAAAGGCATAAAACTCAATAGAAACTATATTTTACTGTAGAAGAAAATTAACTAATAAAATACATTAATCAAAATCACTTAGCATTGTAAAAATACACTGAAGTGACAAAAGTCATGGGATAGCAATATGCAAATTTTCAGATGGCAGTAGCATCGCTTAGAACAGGTATAAATGCGCAGTGCTTTCGCAGAGCTTTCATTTCTGTTCAAGTTATTCATGTGAAGAGGTTTTGACGTGATGATGACCGCACGACGGGAATTAACAGACTTTGAACGCGGAATGTTTGTTGGAGCTAGGCGCATGGGTCATGCCATTTCGGAAATCGTTAGGGAATTCAACATTCCCAGATCCACTGTGTCAAGAGTGTGCCGAGAGTATGAAATTTCAGGCATAACATCCCTCCATGGACAGCGCAGTGGTCGACCGCCTGCACTTAACGATCGAGACCGGCGACGTCTGCAAAGAGTCGTAAATTCTAACAGACAAGCAACACTGCGTCAAAAAACCGCAGAAATCAATGTGGGACGTACAAGGGACTTGTCTGTTAGAACTGTGCGGAGAAATTTGGCTTTCTTGGGCTATTCCAGCAGAAGACCGACTCGAGTGCCTTTACTGACAGAACGATATCGCTTGCAGCGACTCTCGTGAGCACGTGAGCATATCGGTTGGTCCCTAGAGGAATGGAAAACCGTGGTCTGGTCCGATGAGTCACGATTTCAGTTGGTAAGAGCTGATGGTAGGTTTCGAGTGTGGCGCAGACCCCACGAAGCCATGGACCCAAACGGTCAGCAAGGCACTGTTCAAGCTGGTGGTGGCTCCGTAATGGTGAGGGCTGTTTTTTCATGGCGTGGACTTGGTCCTCTGGTGCGACTGGACCGCACATTGACTGAAAATGCTTATGTTCAGCTACTTGGAGATCACTTGCAGCCATTCATGGACTTCATGTACCCAAACAACGATGGGATTTTTATGGATGACAATGCGCCATGTCACCGGGCCACAACTGTTCGCGATTGGTTTGAAGAACATTCTGGACAATTCCAACGAATGATCTGGCCACCTAGATCGCCCGACATGAATCCCATCGAGCATTTATGGGACATCATCGAGAGGTCTGTTCGTGCCCAAAATCCTGCACCATCAACGCTTTCACAATTATGGACGTCTATCGAGACAGCATGGCTCAATATTCCTGCAGAAGACTTCCAACGACTTGTTGAGTCCATGCCACGTCGAGTTGCTGCACTTCGCCGGGCGAAAGGAGGGCCGACACGATATTAAGAGGTATCCCATGATTTTTGTCACTTCAGTGTATAGTAATAGACAATGGTTTTTAATATTTTCGAAGTAAGATTGGTAGTATAAAAATCTATTGCTATAATACAGCTGGACTTTTAAAATCCTTAATAAACAAAATTGTTCGATAGCATCTTGATTGATTAACCTAAAAAGACAATCTGCCAACGGGGCTGAATTAACTGCACTCAAATATGCATCCAATTAGTATAACTTTTTATTGAATTGTAGATTCGTTTCCCTGTTTTATGTATTTCACCAAATATGGACTAAATATGGATTAAATATGGAGAGAATGTGTTTGAAAAGTATTTTAATGGAAAAGTTATACTCCAAAATATTCTCAATGAATTTGATTTATGGAAATACTTTTCTATTAGAATGTATTCCCTGCTAACCTGCATGTTGTTTTCGTATTCCTGACTCATGGATATAAACATTCGTCACAACTACGGCAGATGTGCAGCCGATTCAGCTTTATCCAGATTACGTAAAATAGTCTCTGCAGCCTGTACCCATATTATTCTGACGCACACTTGAGCTAACATGCTCAAGTCTGACATCATAAGGGGATTATAATCTTCATTTGTTTTATACATGGAAGCAGAAAGGAAGGACTCCAGTCTAGAGAGTTATCCTGCGAAGCGGTGATGTAAACGAAAGTTTTCGTTGCAATTATAGTTTCCTGAGTTACAATTATATACTACATGAATTCCTATATATGATCTAAATTACTAAAGAATATATGTAAATTAAACTCTTTAAAATATGATACTAATTTACCTCAAAATTTTGAAAAGATATTGTTAAAGATAGTACTTCATTACTTCAAAATTAACTATTTTACTGTTATTCGTAAAAATTTATTCTAATATGTACTCCTATTAATTATCTTTTATACCATGATTAGGGGTTATCGATACAAGAAGTTCCAAAATCAACAACCCAATTTTGAAAGATTTTACTTTTATTTGGTATTCATCTCCACGAAAATCATAGAATCCCGGGTTGTTTAGCCTAACTTATGCACAAGAGACCGTAGAGCGACAAACCAAAGAAAACCAAACCAAAGCACGAAACTCAAAACAAAGTTAAATTTCCTTTTCATTTTCAGGTCTATTCATTTTTTAGTACTTTGGTAATTCTAACAGTGAACTGAACTGAAGTAATTTTTTATCAGGCAGAAATTTATATAAATGTTTTTATAGCAAATTTTTCAAAATCGTGGTGATTATAGTCCTTGTTGCTTCACATCCCTATATACCCCTTCGATTCAAGTCAAGTTCAAAATCGTTTCACTTTCTGTTTGTAAAACCCTTAACCGGAGAAGCTAATATAATAACAAACTTTTTTAAAAATGGCTGAAAGCAGAGCCTCGATTGAAAAGGAAAATGATTTTACGTGTGACATCTGTGCAAGAAGATTCTCTCGAAAATGCAATTTGATGCGGCACTTGCAATGCCACTCGGGATCGAAGACTCACGAGTGCCCCGTATGCGACGGAAGATTTGTGAGAAAAAGGGACTTAAAGAAGCATTTGCTCATTCATGATGGGATAAAAGCGCACAAATGCGAAATATGTGGAAGAGAGTTTCTTCAAAAGCACCATCTGCAACGCCACATTTTTACTCATACAAAAGAGAAGCCAGAGGAATGCTCTCTGTGTGGGAAAGCCTTTGCCTGTAGATCAAGTCTGGGTACCATTTAAAAACCCACACAAAAGAAAAGCCTTATTCCTGCGAGTTGTGCGATGTGAAGTTTTCTCGGACGCATCACTTGCAAGATCGTTATCGTATCCATACCAAAGAAAACCCTATGTATGTGAAATATGCCAAAAAGGGTTTTCCAATAAAGGTAATTTAACTCAACATATAAAAAACTCACACAAATAGAAAATCGAATCGAATAATTTTAGTGTGTAACTTAGTTTTATGAAACCCTTCGCAGGGAATCGAATCTTCACTTCGAAGTCGGAATGATTGATGTGTGTGTATACATTTGTCATTTAATTTAATATTTTTAAAATTTTATTATGAAACGTCATCCTTTTTAACAGAAATGTTACTTTTTATTCAAGCGACGTGTGTGACTGTTTAAACACTAGAAATAATTTTTGTCTCATACTATTGAGTGTTGAGTGGACGAAGTATCAGTTAGATTACCGAAAGAATCGATGTAAATAGTACAGAATTTTCATGTATAATTGAACAACAATGAAAAGATGTTTGTATATAAAGCTGGAATGAATTGATACAATTTTATTCCTGACAATATATATCAATACAATAAAAGTCTCATTTTTTATTGTATTGATATATATTGTCAGGAATAAAAATTAGAATTTTAAAATATTTACTTGTTGTGTATTTTTTGCATTAATTTAAGCTTCCTTTTTATGCTATAGAATTTTTAATTTCATTGTATACCATTTTTATATTCAACCTTTTTTTCCTTGCTAATTTTTAAGCATAATTAATTTATACAAATACATTTTTTATATTTGAAATGGGGTATTTTATACAAACAAAATTTCATAAAGATTTGCTTCATATATCGTAGGAGTTATTTTTGAAGACATTATGTAATTTGCAGTATAATGTTTGTATTTCCAAAAAACCCTTTCTCTGCAAAATTTAAATGAAAGATTCGTTATCAAATGTAAAAAGTAGTTAGCCATTGAAATAGAACTGGTTTTTAACTTTTACTTTCGGCAATTTTTCAAATATCTATGTTCATAAAATGTTATTAACGCGACTTTACAGCTGCTTCACTTTGCCTACCTGTGTAAAAAGGGCAATGATTTCTGTTTAAAACTGCTGATATATATGGGACATCGTACCCCTGTTTTCGTTGTTCATTTATAAAAGATGTTTTTTTCTCTCTTCGTATATGTGCTTCTTTTAAATCTCATTCTGTGAAGTGGGCTGTATAAAGTAGTGTGCTAGTGGGGGGGATGGTATCTTATGACTTGAACTTTTTTCTTCAGCGAATATAGACAGCTTCAAGTTGGAAAACAAACTATTTCATGATTTAAAAGAAAATATTTCAGGTTTTATGGTCACAAAAGAATACCACGCAAAAGATCAGTAAGTTTGAGGAATGCGCATCCCTTGCAGATGTCCCCTTTGCCTAAATGAATGGTCCAAAGTAGCAAAAACTTAAGTAACATAAAAGTATTTTTTTTAAATCAATTCCTACTTTTCTTTCACTATATTGCAGAAAAGTCCTTTACAAATAAATTTGAAATTTTCCTCTTACATCTGGCGCCATCTATTATTAGATACATGCAACTTCAATTAAAAAAAATTTAATTAATGAATTAATATTTGAAAAAACTGTATTAACATCAAGTGTCATCCAATACTAGTTCAAAAAAATGTATTTGAACTTGAGTGGAGTAAAAAGTATTTTATGAACGATTGAAAATTTGAACAAGATATATATAGGGAGAGTGTGAACTAATAGGGGGATTTTAAAAAGGAGGCTATCACAAAATCCATTTTACCCTCTTATCACTTTAAGTTATAGAATTCTTTATGTGATAAGATGGTAAAAGGGATTATTATGGTAAAATAATCCATTTTACCATTGTTATGGTAAAATTATTATTTTTTTTTGAAAAAATCAATGAATAAAAAAAACTATTAAATATGAATCAATACATTTCAAAGATTAATAAGAATTTATTATCCAGAACGCCATTTTCTGTTCTTCATTTTTTTGCAGACGATTATTAAATTAAATATTTCGTACAGGCAATTTAACAATAAAAACAAAAGGCTTCTGTATAATTAAAAAAATAACCTACAGAGATTTATTCGTAGTTTTTGGGTAATGCACAAATTGGCAAAAATTGTAAATTCAGAAAACGAAATGTGTTAATTTTCTGAAATTTTTTGAAAGATTTTAAGTATAGAATGCCTAATAGTAATTTTAAAAAATAAAAAAATATAGAATTCCACACGATTTTCTTTTCTTGAAAAATCTCGTTTTCAGTTTGAAATCAAATTGTCTTTGCTTCCACCAGACGCGAGTTTAGAACAATTTTTACGTTATTTATTTTCATAATTATTAACTAGTAAAAGAAATTTAATTAATTATTATGTATAAATACGCTCTTGAAAAAATTGAAATAAACCAATGAAAATGGTTAGTGTAAGAAATTTTAAAAAAAATAATAATAACTTATATGAACCGTGGAAATTGGTCAACGATAAACATTGATTAATGAAACGAAAAATTCCATTCCGTTATCGAAAACAATACCCATAATTCATGGTTATTAAAAAAAGGATAGAAGCCATTAGGTACGCCAGAATAGTGACAACATAAGATATATTTTAATTATGAATTATATTACCACTAATTTTGTTTAATTTTGCGCAACAACTAGAAAAAAGACAAATAAATTTAAAATATACGAATTTGAAATGTTTTTAAATTCATGACATATACACTCTCAAAAGCAATTACAAGATCCCTTCTGTCATATTATCACTTTAATTTCTAGAATTATTTTTAATCTAGTTCATTGATATACTTATGAATTATTTATTTTAAAAAATAAATGAACGATAAAACTATTAAATATAAATCAATAACTTCAAAGATTAATAAGAATTTTTAAACTGTGATGTCATTTACTGTTCTTAATTTTTTTAAATTTTTTTTTAGTGATAACCAATAGTGATTTTTTCGTAAATTTTGGGTAATGCACAAGGTTGCAAACATTGTAAATTCAGAAATGCAAACATTGTAATTCTATTTAGAACATTTTATTTTCCTGAAATGTTTCAACGATTTGGTTAGTAATAATCAAACTTAAGGAAGCGAAAAATTCAGAAATTGTTCGGCTCAGAGAAACTCATGGCTATTAAAGTCAATTTAAAAACCCATATAATAATAATAATAAGTAAATATCGAATCATGTTTTGAGTTTACTCTCCCTGTATTTTTGTCGTTAGTATTCCTCAAAGAGGAATATTTACAAATGAATGTATCCTTGAATCAGCGATGTGCAGTAAATCCATTATAAATAGTTTTTCGATGACATTTAAAAATAAATAAAAATCATGTGTCTGAGAAAAAAATACGATTGAAAATTAATAAATAATTAAATAAATAATTTAACTCCTTAAAAATATTTTTTAACTGCAGCTTTGCATAGAAATAATTACTTTATACAAATATCAGGAATAGTTAGAATTATAATTAAAAAGATTTGATTCCGTTGCATGAATATTTCGCTAAAATTCACTCATTTAGTCATTCGAATAGCATTGAAATTCGAATACTATTCGAATGGCACATTAGATCAATTTACTATACATTTCTACTATTATCACTCAAAATGTCTTCCCAATAGAAGAATTTTAGTCTGAGATTAAAGCTGATTTTTTGCACTAATTAATTCGCGAAGCGCGATATATTAGGTTATTATTTTTTTCCCCTTGCTACCGCCTTTTGCCTTGATGGCCAATTAGCTAGCGCTCTGTCCTTTGGTAAAACAGGCTTCAGGTTAGAATCCTGGAGGGTCGGGTGGACATTTGTTAGTGGTTGAGAATCCACGTTAAACTGTAGATGACACTTAAGTGTGCAGAAAATTACCGTAAAGAGATTAGTCAAACCAAACGCAATCCTTCAAATTCAAAGAAAGGATTATTTGTGCTACGAATTAACCATCTCAACTTCCTGTTCAGAACGGTATTTTATATTTCGTCTCTATTTGTCATGTTTTATAGCCAGCTTCAGTTGTTAGAAAGCCTAATGCAGTGACCACCAAACCATTCGTTCGGACCTCGTTGCAGGTATTTTATACCACATAGTAAGGCCAAATAGTAAGTACCACATAGTAAGGCCGGAGGCCAAAGATATTTTGAACTTAATTTTGTATTCTAAATTTAATTGACAGGTGACAATGGCCTAGAGTCTATCACCTGTCAATAGCGTTTATTTAGAGAATTTTTTCAAGTTAAATATAATAATCTTATTTTCTTATCTTTGGTGCCTTACCTCCACGAGGTTCCGGCCGGTAACGTATTCATCATCACCGGATACGGCTAAAAAGGCAGTTAAATCATCAGTGGATAAAGACTAGAGCCAAACAAAAAAAAAAAAAAAAAATGATAAACGTACTACCAACTTTAGAAGAGGAGTACGAATTAGAGGATGGAGCAGAGGAGGTTCACGTTGGAGAAGCAAACAAAACCTACACCACTTTGATTCAATACACATTCCAAAAGAGCCTTGGAAGTGAAGAAAAGTCCCTCATGAGAGATTTAATCACAAATCTGTTTCACACTATATAAAATCAAAATAAGGAAATACATACCCTAACGGGGGCAAAAAAAGAGTTAGAAAAACTAATTGAGATGAAACAGACTTATGCAGAAGCATCAAGAATAATTGCGGAAAGACCAAAAACAGAAACCATAAAAACAACTGAAACTAAACAAAAAATACAACCAGCCCTAATCATCAAGCCAATTGATGAAGGGAAAACTTCGACCTACGCAAAAAAAGAGTTAAAAAAAAAATATCAACTTGGAACTGATTAAGGTGGGTATTAAAAGAGTTAAAAACATATCTAATGGTGGTATCTATGTAGAAACTAATAATGTTGAGGATCTTGATGTTTTAGTTGAAGAGTTATCAAAAAATAAGAATGTAAATGATAAATTCAATATTAATAAGCCAAAACTTAGAAATCCTACTATAATAGGATATAACATCTCAAATGATACATTAAACGATGAGATCTTAGAAACTATTAAAAATAACTATATGCATGATAATGAACAGGATTGTCTCAAAATTAGAACATCCTACCCAAGAAGGAATGGAAAAAACGTTATCTTGAAAGTGGGGCCTAATACTTTCAAAAAAATTATGGAAAAGAAAAAGTTATACATTGGATGGGAAATAATTTCAGTAAAAGAAATATTAAAACCTACCCAATGCTATAAGTGCGGCCGTTTCGGTCATGTAGCCAAGTATTGCAGAGATACCGATGAAACCTGCACGAATTGTGGAAATAAAGAACACAATTTTAAGAACTGTAAAAATGAGAAAGGGTGCATTAATTGTCTAAATCATAATGTTAAATTTAAAACCAATTTCGAGACGGGCCATAGCTGTGTTGATAAGACTTGCAAAATTTACGATAAGGAATTAAAAAATTTACATAATAAAATTAATTATGGATAACAACTCTGAACAAAATATTATAAGAGGCGCACATATTAACCTTGGTAATGCAATAGCAGCTATGGCGCAGTTGAATCAGACCATAATTAATCAAGTCTATGACTTTTATTCATTGAATGAGCCCTATTCTTATAAAGGTAATATAATTAACATTCCTTCGTTTTATAAAATACACGCTTTTAACATGAACCCAAAAGCAGCAATAGTAATTCATCAGATGTATACTTCTCTTATTGTCCATATAGACTCATTGTTGGTTATTTTGGAAGTGGTTATTAGAGAAAAATCTTTTATTATCATTTCAGTTTATTGCTCGCCAAGCGAGAATATTGAAAATAACTTAAATGTTATTCAACAATATATTCACAAATATGAATCAGCACAAATAATTATTTGTGGAGATTTGAATGCTAAATCTAGAGTGTGGGGCAGACGAGACCTGGATAGCAGGGGCCAAGTAGTTATTGAGTTTTGTACTTTAAATGATTTATATATTCAAAATGATCCAGCTTCCCCTCCCACTTTTTGCTCCACGAGAGGGGAGAGTTGGATTGATTTAATAATCACCAAAAATATCCCTGAGGATTTAAATATCTCTGTTCTTGATGAAATAAGCAACAGTGACCATAATATGGTCACTGTTGAATGGAAAACATCTACTGGGGGAAATAAGAGAAATTTTATGAATGTGAATAAGTTGAATTGGCTTAGACTCAAGGTAAATATTTCACAATATTTAAATAAATATGCAGATATTGATTTTAATGACGTTGAAGACCCAAACAATCTTATTAAAGAAATTCAGAGTTCCATATTTAACATTATGGAAAACCTAAATGGCAATAGAATTAAAAAGAATAATAAAAATGCTATCTGGTGGACGCCCGGACTTAGGGCCCTTAGATCTAGAGTAAGGGCTATACTTACTATTTCAGGCGTCTATACCAAAAAGAAACTGAATCTCAGATTAGAGAAGTTAAAAAATTGAAATTTAAAGCCTTACAAGCAAAGTACAAAAAATCTATTCTTTGTCATAAAAGAGACTGTTTTAAAAGTTTTATTAGTGGCTTAGTCACAAAAAACATTTTTGGAAATTTTTTTAAAGTTTTTACAAATAAAGTTACTAATAGTAAAATTTACAGGCCAATTTTAAATGATACTGATACTATTGGAAATATTAAGGATATTGTACAAAACATTTTAGAATACCATTTCCCACTGAAAAATTATTCAGAAGAAATTTCTCCTACTGTACTGAATTTAGATGAATATGTTAAACTTGAAAAATCAGAGCTTGAGGGTGCTCTATATAATTTAAAATCCAAAAAGGCCCCAGGCTTTGATGGCATCTCTAATGAAATTTTAAGGGAAATGTACTTGGTAAATAAGAATTGGTTCGTGGGTTTCTTTGATTACCTCTTGTCAAGAGCGATATTTCCAAGGGAATGGAAAATTGCGCTGGTTACACTTATACCTAAGCCCAAAAAGGATTACTCGTCTGCCTTGCACTACAGGGCAATTTGCTTATTACCCACATGGGGTAAACTTTTTGATAAGATCATTTCTAGACGTACTTCATATTATCTGGAATCTTTAGAATTTATCAGTAATAATCAATACGGATTTAGGAAATATAAATCCACAATCACTGCGTTTCAAAACATTAAAAACTACATAGATCAAGCCTCTATTGAGGGTAACATAGTTTGTATAATTTCAATCAACTTCAAAAATGCATTTAACTCTGTCAACTGGAGCATTTTAAGGTGTAAGATCATTGATCTACCCCTTCCATCATATCTTAAAAATATTCTCTTTGATTTTTTGAATAACAGAGTGATTAAAAATGGTGACACTGAAATTAAATATAATACGGATGTTCCACAGGGATCATGTTTGGGTCCTCTACTGTGGAACATCTTTATAAATGATTTGTTAGAAGCGGAATTTGATGGGGGTACAAAAATCCAAGCATTTGCGGATGATGTTGTATTACTATTGAAAGAAAAAGCCTCCTATTTATTTAAGAATAAAAGTTTACAACCGCTAAGACATGTCATAAACTGGACTAGAGAAAATGATCTTAGTATTAATTTTGAAAAAAGTAATTTTACCCTGGTTTCCAAAAATAAGTTCTCTCATATTCCAACTATAAAAATTGATGACTGTAAAATTTCTTATAAAAAAGAATTTAAATATCTAGGAATTATACTAGATAATAAGATGACATGGAATCCACATTTGAATTATGTTAAAGATAAAGTAAATAATATACAACATAAGTTAAATAGATTAAGCAGAGTTACTTGGGGTTTAACTCCACAAATTAAAAAAGGTATTTACAATAAAATTGTTGAAAAAATTATTATATATGGATATGAAATATGGTACAAGGGTAATGTTAAACAGGATATTAAATTAAGACAAATACAAAGAATAGCACTTCTCAAGATTACTAAAGCATATAAAACTGTGGCAACAGATGCGCTCCAAATTCTTGCCGGTGTTCCACCAATTAATCTAAAACTAAAAAACCTTATGAAGATCTACAACTTAAAAAACTTGAATGGTTCTATTTCTATTGACAATTCTATTATCACGGCTGATGACATAGAGAAAAAATGTTTAAATATCCCACCCTGGGACACGAATTATATTACTTGGAATAGTTTTTCAAATAGTTATCTAAATACCATCTGTATAGATGGCATTTAGATAACTATTATTACATTTGTTTATTTTAAAGATGGTACAGAAACTTTTAGAAGTTTACAAAGAACTAGTGACTATGCAACTGTTTTTACTACGGAGTTACTGGCAATCAGTAGCTCTGTAGACTACATTATTCAAAACAATTTGGACAAAGTTACTATTGTCACAGACTCGAAATCTGTTTTGATGGCAGTTGCTAACTTTAAAAATGAGAATTACTATGTCTCTTCTTTTAAAAATAAAATTAGATCTTATATAAATATTATAAATTTTGAATGGATAAGAGCTCATAGAGGCTTTCTTGGAAATGAAACAGTAGACCTTTGCTCAAAACAAGCCACTGAAAGAGGAACAATTGATATAAATATTAAATATTCATTGACACAAATTAAAAAGTCAATTAATAAAGACATAAAGACAGAATGGCAGATAGCGTGGAATACTTCAGATAAGGCACGATTTCTCTACCAGATTTTTCCTGAAATTAGTCTAAATAGATTAAATGGGGATTTTTACTTAAACCAAATACTCACCTCACACGGGGCTATGTCTAGTTATCAAAATAGGTTTTTTGGTAAATCAGCTACTTGTTCTTGTGGCGATCAAATAGAGGATGTGAATCACATTATTTTTACTTGCAAAAATTGGAATGATGACAGGAAATTAAATTTTCCAAGTAATTATAAGTCTTTGTCTATTCGTGAACTTCTTAAAATTAACAGAACAAGACTTTCAATAAAAATATTATTGAAAAAAGATTTATTCAATCAATAGAACATCTATGATTGGATCCGAACTGTTTTCTTTCTTTCTTTTGTTTGTTGTTTGTTTATAGGAAAAGTGTTCCTAAAAAAAAAAAAAAAAAAAATTAAGTTAAATGTTGTTTCTTTCTTTGGGTATAAATCTGTTCTTGTGGGATTGCCCAATAGCCCGCTTGACGGCAGCATAGCCGGCCTGCAGGTGGATCTGTTGGGCGATTTCCTTTCTTTCTTTTTCTTTTCT
>BPLQ01012100.1:0-20474 GCA_021605075.1 Caerostris darwini | reverse complement strand
TTTTTTCTGATTCTTAATTTCAAACTTGTTTTGAAACTTTTGATTCTGTATCTTTATCAAGTAATAAAAAATTTTAACGAAGAAATGGAAACAAAAAAAAAATTTTTAAGTTCACTTTATAAGTTTATCTGGCGCCATCTATTGGTAGATAATGCAACTTAAATCTAAAAAAAATTTAATTAATTTTAATTACTCAATTAATATTTTAAAAATTGTATTAGCATCAAGTGTCATCCACTACAAGTTCAAAAAAATGTATTTGAATTTGAGTGGAGGAATAAAAAGTATTTTATTAACGATTGAAAATTTGAACAAGATATATATATAAGGTGAGCGCGAGCTAATAGAAGGAATTGAAAAAACAAATAAATAATGATATTCCAAAAAGTTTTAAAAGTAATATTTTCGTCTGAAAACAATTTTTTTTTTGAAAAGAAAATAATAATTCATTATTTTAGAATTAATTTGCGCTGAAAAAAATGAAAATACATAACAAAATTCGAATTATTTCAAAATAGTTACATTCTTTTAAAATTGATCTGTACATTTACAGTAATAGCATAAGTGAATTTTAGAAAGAATATTTAAAAGAAATGTTTTAACTACACTCTGTTATTTATTAGTTTTTACGGTTATTATTTATTTTGAGGATCTAAACATTTTCATTTAAAAATGGCTGTTAATTTATATAAGTAATGTTATAATAAAAATGTTTATTTGTGTTTTATAAATAAAACCACCGCTAAAAACATAAGTTTAAATAAATAAGCGAATGAAATTTTTTGAGTGATATATCGTTTATAGATATTGACAAAAAAATAAAGTATGCAAAGAGTCAGGAATAAATGAATTTTACTTACTATGTTTGTCAATAAAAAATGCAAAATTTCTGTATATTATAAAAACGAAAAATAACCTGTGATTTTTATGATTAAAAAAAAACTTTCAATTATTGATATTGTTACCTGTTACCGAAAGCAATATCGCACACATTTAGCCAAGTTTAATATTAGCAGGAAAAAAATTTTGAGCGTCACACACAAGAGCATACCATGCTGGTTTGCTTCGTGTGGACTTAAACAAAATTGCAGATGGCTCGGTTTTTCAACTTTCAAATGTGAGGAATTACAAAATGGCCTGACATCTGTTTTTGATAACTCGTCAAAAGATTTATTTTCCAAAAAACGATTGTATGCTCGCTCTAAGACGCAATGGCAATAAAACAGCTAACTATAACGCCCGTAGGAAGACAAACTGTCAACCAAAGGATTCAAATCAGGATAAGGCTTATGAGGCATGGAATTAAAATGTTTATCAAAGGAATAATAGGAAAATTTCTGAATCATGTATAAGAGAGGTTAAGGATACAGAATAGTACAGTGCACAAAAAGTAAGACCAATTATTTTTTTTTTTTTTCGGAAACTTCTCATTTATTCTTCCAAATTTATTTCATCGTTTTCAAAGTAATCCCCACCGGACAAAATGCACTTTTGCCAACTTTTTTTTCTAATCCTCAATACATGCTAAAAAGTCATCGGCAAGGATAGCCTTCAAAACGCGCAGCGATTCACGGCGATTTTACGTCAAAATATTCATTAGTATTTGAGTTACACTTGGTTTTGTGAGATTCTAAAACTGATTTCGGCGATTTTTGAAATGTCCCCGAAGTGGTCTTTTGAGTTTAGGGAATGGCCAAAAGTCGCACGGTGTGAATACGGTGATTGTAGAACGATATGGGTTTCATTTTTGGCGAAAAAGTGTACCCGAAACCTGTGTACCGAGCGCCAGCCACTCGGCCATTCAGGCCCCAAAAGTCATCAGATTGCCCGGCAATAAATTTTGTATTTGACAGTTAATTTCATCAACATCAACATTTTTTGCTGCAAAAATTGCATGATTACTGAACCAATTATGGTCTAAGGGATTATTAAGACTATCCAGAAATACACTCTCAATTAGTTCATTTTTTGAATGAACAACAGAGCAGAAATTGTCTGGCAATTGGATACATTGCGTATTTTGATGTAGTCTGATTGTACCGTTTCCAATATCCAGTAAATGATTTGAAAATACTTGTTCCAATGGATCATTATATAATTGTACTAGCATATTTATGGTCAATCGAAGTGTTTCAAAGTTTTTCCATAAAAATGATTGCTTCAAACATGCGTTAATCTCATCAGCAAACGTAGAACAAGGAATGACAAGTAATGTCTGCCTGAAATCACTAGATAGTAGTAAAACTGCACCACCGAAGAGTCGATTATTACCGTTTAAATCTTGCATTGTTCTGTGAAATGCCTCGAGAGAGTGTTTATAACTCATAGTACACTCATCCCAGACAATAATTGAACTTTTTTGAAACACTGCAGCCATTCAGCTTTTTTTTTTTAATTTTTTTTTTTAATATTACACATTGCGTTTGGTTTACTGTGAATGTCTAATGGCAGCTTCAATGCTGAATGCGCATTGAAAAAATACAATACAATTAAAATAAAATCGGGATATAATAATAAATTAGTTAAAAAAAAATTCACAATAAAATACAAATGCAAACGATCGTTTAATATTATACACTAAGTCTTATTGCGCATTAATTTTTTTGAATATAAATTGTAATAATTTACAAACAAAATTATTACATCTCTTAGAAAAAAAAATATTGATAATCAAATCAGGTAATACTTACATACGTCTCATTTATTTCTAATAAAAATAATATAAATTTCATACAATATAATTTTCACAAAATTTAAAGCAGTACATAAAACAATAATATTTAGAACATGAGAATTTTACGGTTATGTAGTACAGGCATCGAGATACGGCTCCATCTAACTTACCTTTTATTGTGGTATGTCTTTCGTCTGTGGTGGAAAAAAACTTTTTATTCCAACGATGAAATCATAAAAAATGTCAAATTTGTGCTCGCAACCATAAAGAAATTGGCGGAAAAATGGAGAAATATTCAGGGTTGCAAGATTGGCGACTTCCTCAGGGGTAGATTTTAACCGATTTTGCATTTAAATAAAAAAAAAATCTGAATAAAAACTATCCTATCTCTCAAGTTGGAAAAAAACACACATTTAAAAAAAAAGAAGTTAAAATCGGATTGTTAGTTTCGGAATTCATCCCGAACAAACATCGTGACACGGAAATTATATATAATATATATATTATATATATTTGGTGTAACAACTAAACACACAATTTAGAATAAATTGCTTTTAATTAAGAAGTAAATCATATGTATATAATTAATCATATAATATTCGTATATTTGTTTCTGGCTTTCATCAGTGTGAAAGTATTTATAACATCCTCATACTTAGCTTCTTGAACTAATTGTGCTTCAATGCTTAACAACGTAAATGCATTGAGCCTATCTTAACAGAGCCACGCCAATAGATAAATGCTATACTTAACGAAAATCTTTTAGTACCTATTTGTCAGATGCTTTAAATTTTACTACTTAGATGACTAATTATTTTAAAAAATAATTCTACCCTTTAAATATCGACATCTTGAAGTTATCAAAGCAAGAAAAAAAAGCACTAAAATTCGGTCTTACAGTTGATAAAAAATAAAATCCTTTTCAAACTTTTACCGCCTCGGAAATTTTGGCGCCCCTAAAAATTTGCCGTCCCAGGCCTGGGCCTCGGTCAGATTGGTTTTAGACCTAGGCGATCCTAAGCCTAAATTCGTCTCTATGTTACATTTCGCAAAAAAAGGGGAGGCGCCCTTAATAACTTTTGTAATTATCATTAGATCTTTACATAAGTGGTATAGTTGAAAATGGCTTAATGGTTCTCAATGGTCCAAAGCAGTTAATCAACAAATTAATTAACATGGTTAATTAACCCCTAACTCGAAATTTTTCATTACGGAAACCGAGATTTTTAGCTCAATCGATTCAGCGTGTCATGAAAAAAATATATATACCAATATTTGTTAAAAATTTCCTGTAACTTTTAAAGTTACGGAAAAGAGGTTATCTGTAAAATTACAATTATTTCATTCATTAATTGAATGTTATATTACCGTCTTCTTGTTTTGATACGAAAAGAAGCAAGAAAATTTCATTGAAAAACATTTGTAAACAATAAAAAAATTTCAAATTGCACATTTAAAAAATAATAATAATTACACACCTCTGTTATTTTATCCCAATATGTAGAAAAAAATGCACATATTATTGGAAAAACGCATGAAAACATTGTGAATTTTATATCAGTTGAAGGTATATTATAAAAAATTAAAATACATCACTAAAAATTGCTGATTGCTAAATTAATAATAGCTGAACAGTTTTAAAAATCATTTTAATATTTTTTTAAAATATAATTGAAAAACATTAATCATTTTCCAACAAAAATGCAACGAATCTTATATTAAATCCAAAACCGACACAGTTCTGATTTAAAGGTAAAAAAAAATTATAACACCTTTAGTACAACAAATAATTATTTATTTTAATCAAAATATATAAACATTAAAAATTATTTGTGTTTTTTTAAAGATTTATTTATTAATATTTTATGAAGTCAAATTTTGCTAATTTTCGTTATAGAAAAAGTTATTACTGTAATGTGCAAGTTCTGCAATTAGATTGTAACTGGGTGTGGTTTGATTGAAATACTTGAGGCACAGATTGGAGAAATCACAACTTTATTTGCACACGCATTAACACCGCACCCATACAATATTTAACACATTTAAAGACATATAATTATAGATTCGTTGAAGAAATTCCACTTCTAAGCCGAAAACCCGATACTCAGATGTGGGCGGGATGCGCGAGATATACTTCATCCCCGGGTGAGAGTCTGTCAGCCAGGGCTGTTTTAAATATATTTCCTCTCGGGATGAGAGATTGTAAACTAAATGTTTCTTAACAGAACACGTGATTGCGCTGTACTCCCGCTGTACTCGGGTAAGAGTCTCGAGGCCCACTGATCATTTCGCATGTACGCCACAGAGAGTGCTCTTGCCAATGTGTAATAGGAAGCACGGTTACATCCTCCCCCTCTGGTTTCTCCTGGAATGTCTCGGACGGAACCAGCAGTAATCGATGGATTACAGGCCGTCCAGTTTTTCTGAAAAGTCAGCTACGTTTCCTAAATGATCTTATTGGTGATAAAAAAAAAAAGTCTTGTTAATTTGTTTTTTGATCTAGATACATTCTATACTATGATACAGCAACTTTAAAATGAACTCCAGTATTGATTCGATGTTCTATTCGATGGTGTTGGTTCTCCCCCTGGTTGGAGATATTTCTCGTAATTTTCGAAAAGAGACATTAATTCTGCTGTCCTCAGAGATGGATACCCTCATTTTCTCGAATTTGACAGGGATGGGATGCGGGAGGCATTGCCAAAAGTGACTTAATGTCTGGAGGAATTGCAATAAAATCAAAGTGTTGGTGAGGACTTCCTGAGAAATACTAATGTTCTTCAGAACGATTTTTGCTCCGCTGAAAAAAATCTGCTCCGAGAATAGTTCTCTTTCCCTTGACACATTTCAAGACTATAAGTTTAGTAGGAATTGTTTTTCCTTTGGCATCATTATCAACCATCATAGTGAGGATTTCTCTCCGCAATCGTAGCATGACGAAAGACATATGTCCATGTTGATGGGATCCTGACGACTTCGGTTGGGAGCCCGGACACAATCGGATTCCTGTCTTTATGAGCAGTACTTCTTTAATAGATTCTGTCCCAATAGCATCTGGCGAGACCTTTTTCTTCAGTTGATCTTAAGTCATTAAATACATTTTTCTTCAATTGATCTAAAGTCCTTAAAAATTTTAAACCATCAAAACCCTAGATGTATAATTTAGTTAACCAGCGTTCCAAGTAACTTCACAGTTTAAAATGATGAAGTTTCCTCTAGTGCTTTTTGGTGAGTAGCAAATAGTTGACTTAACTTTTCGGCACTCAGTTTGAACCTTTTTAATAACATTTCTTTGATGATTTCTTTTGTCCTCAGCTTCTCTAGCAATAAGTTGGGCAATGTCATTAGGTAACATTCCTAATATATATGCAACCCAATGCTCTTTGTCGACATTTAAACAGTTAAGTTCTCTTTCAAATAAATTTTGAATATTGACGTGTCGTCTTCCTTAAGATTAAAGTCTGGAAGTAGCATCTTTAAGTGTAAGTTTCCTTGGATACCAAGAGCAATATTGGCATTAGCTAATGTCTGTACAAATCGTTGAACTCGTAATTTGTAGACGTAATTTCTCCAGTCGAAATTCGTGGAATCGGTTTTGTTCCTCGGCTTTTTCCCGAGCTATCCGTTCTTGCCGTGCAGCTTCGCACTATTCTGTTCTTTGGTTTCATTTTCTAATCTTTTAGTTATTATATTATCTAAAGCGGTTTTTACAAATTCTACTTGCATGGTGAAAATTTGAGTTTCCATGATCAGTTACCGCATGTCAATCACTCTAAAATGATCGTCGACGCTCTCGCCGAGTTCGGTAGCATGTTTCACTGAATCTTGTTTCCTTCCTTTTATAATAAAAAACATGCTGGCAATTTTTGTTTTCTTTTCTTCATGCAAATGTAGATAGCAAAGTTATTGTTTCTAGGGTACAATCGCTCCAGTATATAACAACACTAACATTTACAAAATGTACTTTAACGTTAACTCTCTTTACATTTTATTTTAAGTTAACAGTCGATTGTTATACACAAGTTTCAGTACATTTATTAGATTTAGATTCAAAATATAAACAATAAAATTTTGGAAAAACATTAAAAATGAAATAAATCATATAATTCAATTTTTTTTCATAATAGTCTTTATTGTTTAATATTTTAAAAATTTGTGTATAATCATGCTTTTAATTCTAGGAAAAAACTTTCTTTCGACTCGTGTAAAAGTTAAAAAAAAATATCTTTCAGGTTTCTTTCGCAGGTTTCATTTAACATGAAGAAAGTCAATTTTAGAACCCTTATATCTCCAAAACTTTTAATGAAATCCATACCTATAAATTATCGTATACTAATTTCATCATGCTGAGACGATTGGTTTAAAAATCTTAGTTTGCGTTTTGGAAAAAAATTTCGAGTTAGCGGTTAATTAATCATATTCATTAATTTTGTAAATAAAATGCATTGCTCCAAAAGTTAATTCCTTTCGAGCCATTTCTAATCCCATTTATGTGAAGATCTAATGATAATTACAAAAGTAATTAAGGGTGTACCATTTTTTCCCCCGACTGTGCAAATAGGTACTAGAAATGCAGTTTACACAATTACTATCCTTCCCCCAAATCCAGCTCTTTCGTGCACAGATGCAAAGCTATTAAGAGTACCACGCTCTCTCCAGATCTATTTATACTGCTTATTGTAAGATTATAAACTCTCGAAAATATTAGCGTAATTGTTAATTCAACAATTACGTTATTTGACGAAAATTAACGGTCAGTTCCAGTTAACGAAACGACAAATTAAAGGTGAATTTTAACAGTGGTACTCGGCTTCAAACGCTAGATGGTGTTAAAAGTAGACTACAGTTTCGTTCAACGTAGTTGCATTCAATTCATCTTATGGGGAAGTCTTTATAGCAGTTGATTTCAGCAATTATTTCCCAGCCTCGGCAGTAGATGAAATTTAACACCAGTCGATTCAACTCGTCGAATAGCAAATATTTGATACTAGTTTTTGATCTTAACGCGTCTTAAAAAATTGAACTCTTTCAACAGGGAAAGGTAGATTAACGTTTCTCCCAGTGCTGTATTAAAATTCACGCTGTAGCGCCTTTTGTGATATTCAGAAGAAATCGTTAGTTGGCATCGAGACTCTTACCCGAGAGGGAATACGGCGAAACCGGCACTTCCATTAGTTACAATCTCCCATGCCGCGAGAAAATAACTTTATTTTCGATTTAGAAATGGAATCCTTCCTTGAATGTTTAATTATATATCTTAAAATGTGTTTCATGTTGTATGTTAAATATTACTTGTAGTTAATTGTAGTGTTTAAGGGCTTGTAAATAAAGTTGTGCGTTCTTAAACCTGAGTCTCAATCCAACCACACACAGATCCAACTGCACAAACAACCGACGAACATACAATCGCCCAACATTGTGGCTGGAACCAGCCAAACGTGATGAACATATCCGGCTACGACTCAGATAAATGCAATTTCAAATGAATTTCAGTTAAAAAATGAATGAAGCGTTTTTCAAAGTACGAATAATGAGTAGTTAAAAACTACCATGTTGATGACGCATAACTATGAAGATGAAATTTACCAAGAGACTGCACTTTTTTATCCCTCCAACTACTTCTTTTCTTTTTGTTTTATATCTGAATATTTGGCTTCTTGCCAGCAAAATTAAAATCTTTCGTTTGATAGTGTATTTATGTGTTTCATGTTAAGAATCTTATTATTAATTATTAGGAGGAATAAAATGTATTATAAATTTACTTATGGTCATTTTTTTTCTGAGAAACGTAAATATTTACTTATATTTACGTACTGTTAGAATGTTGAAATTTATCATTATTATATTTTATGTAGTATTTAAAACTTTTATCACTTCAGAGTGAAAACAGTCACATTTATGACTGAACTAATGAATACATAGTAGAGTAAAATATTAATTGAATATAAATTGTATTGAGTGTTAGTAAAAAGTTATTATTGATTTATTTCATTTTTAACGTACTTGCAAATTTTATTCTTTTATATTTTGAATCTAAGTATAATAAGTATATTGAAAGTGTTTATGTATAATAACTGATTGTTAATTTTTAGAAAAGTTTTAAGGCAACAATAACATTAAAGAACATTTTGTAAATGCTAGTTTTGTAATATAGTGGAGTCACTGTGGCCTAGAAAAAATAACTTTTCTATAATTGCATAAAGAAAAATTTGTATAAAAATACAATTGCATAAAGAAAAGAAAAACTGCCAACATGTCCTTTTTACCAAAAAGGCAGGAAGAAATATTTAGCAGTTCTTGCCACAGAACTTGACGATAAGGTTGAAGAGGATCTCTAAAGTGATAGACTTGTGCGAACTGATCATTTTCACCGCGGATACAGAATTTGTCCAAAACATATAAAATACCATAATCGCCGAAAGATTAGAAAATGAAGCCGAAGCAAAGGCTGCAGAGCCATCATGGATAGCTCAAAAGAAGAAAAAAAAAACATGGAGGAACAAAAATGATTCCACGAATTTGAACTGGAGAAATTACGTCTACATATTGAAGCTCAAAGATTTGTACAGCCATTAGCTAATGCCAACATTGCTCCTGGGATTCTATCAAACTTACACTTAAAGAAGCTATTTCCAGACTTTAATCCTAAAGAAGACAATGCCACTGTTTCTAAATTTATTTGAAAGGCAACTTAAATTTTTAAATGTAGACAAAAAGCACTGGATTGCATATCTGTTAGGAGTGTTATCTAATGACACTGCCCAACTTATTGCTAGAGACGCTAAGGACAAAACGCAGAATTTTGATTTCTTCAAAGAAATATTATTTAAAAGGTTCAAACTGAGTGCCGAAATGTTAAGTCAACTATTTGCTACTCACCGAAAAGCATCCGAAAAGACTTAGAAAGATTATCATTTTGAACTACAATGTTACTTTGAAAGCTGGTTGGCTGAATTGCACATCCAAGATTTTGATGGTTTAAAAAACTTAATGATTTTTGATCAATTGAAGAAAAAGGTCTCACCAGATGATAATAATAATTTTATTGATGAATGGTGTGATTGACTCACCCTTGAGGAAATCGTCGAAAAGCTGGACTCTTACGACAACTTACGGACAAGCAAGGTGCAGAGCGAAAATTCGCACGTCAATAATAAATGTTATTCAAAGCAACCAGAATACCAAAGGTGTGATAAGCAAAATTATTCAAGTGTTCCTACGGTGAAATATGGAAGACGGCATACTATTCATTGTGACAGAACCTATAAAAGAAGCACTACCCAAAATGACAGAAATCCTGCTCTGTACAGGGTCTCCAGTCAAAGTAGGTGGGGTCCCATCTACATGGACAGATTTGTTCCTTCATGCTACGGTTTAGGAATGCATGGAGTAATAAAGGCAAAATGTCGAAGCTGTAATCCTACAGTTCATGGTGACGATGGCCAACCGCCAACCCTTACTCACATGAACTCTTATAGTATTTTAATGGAAGTTCAACCAACAAGCATAGTCGAAGTTTCGATCTGTGCTTCAAGAGTAACATTGTGTGCGACACAGGAGCTACACATTCGATTATTGGAAAAAAAAAATGTCCCATTTTCTAAAGGAGAATGGCCAAGTATGCAATAGTGCTAACGTTGACATGGCCTTGGCTGATGGGCATGTACAAAAAAGAGAAATCCTCTCTACTACAGTGGATATTGGTGTCAAAGGAAAAGTAATTCCTATCAGACTTATAAATAGTCTTGAAAAATGCCAAGGAAGGACGAACTTTTCTTGGAGTAGATTTTTCGAGTGAAGCAGGAATCGTTGAGGTTCTTCATAAAGGATATTGGTATTTATCAGGAACTCCTCGCCAACAATTTGATTTTGTTGCAACTACTCCACACATTAAGTCTTTTCTAGTAATGCCCCCTGCATCATATTCTTGTCAACTTTTAGAAAATGAGGTAACCGTCTCTCAGAACAACAACGGAACAGAATTAAATTATCTGCTCCAAAATTACGAGAAACATTTCCAACCAGTTGGAGAACCAACACCTTTCATCCAACATCGAATCAATACTGGAGATCATCTTAAAATTGCTATATCACAGTATAGAATGTCCCTAGCTCTAAAACAAATTAACTATACTTTTTTTTTTCACCAACGAGATCATTTAGGAAACGTAGACGGTTTCCTAGAAAAACTTGACTGCCTGTGATTCAACGATTATTGCTGGTTCAGCCCAAGACGTTCCAGACGGCATTCTTTAAATTAATTCTTAATTAATCCGTCCCATTCTTTAAAAAAATGTTCCTTTTAGTATAAAATTTTAAGACATGAAATCTAATAAAAATGCGCTTTTTTTATTAATTTAGTCCAGCATATTGAATTAAATTTAATTTTCAACACATGAAAAAAAATTTTTGTGCAATTGGTGGATACAGAAAATATATTTAATACAAAAATGGAATATTTCACTCTGTAGCTCCTTCTATGTTACAACTGTAATTAATGCTTTTGGTTGTATAGTATTCATATTCATAACTTAATAGCCCCTTAAATAATTAAAAAGCAGTTAATTTAATTGTTAAAATTAACAGTTAAATGTTTACAATGCGCATTCGAATAAAAAAATATAAATTTTGACTGGAAAGGGAAGTTTTCCTTTTTTATATTAGTGTATTTATCAATATAGTTGAAGTGCTTCTTAAAGAGCAGCTGTACAGCGATTCATAAATATAACAGGTGGGCTGAAAAGTTCGTAGGCTGACACATAGATGGCGCTACTATTATTAAATCCATATGATTTTTAGTTAGCCCTAACCTTCAAAAGATACGTGTATAAATTTGACAGCTGTTTCACTATTAGTATGTGAGTATGTATTTAATACTAGTAGCACCATCTATGTGTCAGCCTATGGACCTTTCAGCCCACCTGTTAAATAGTAACATTGGCCCACCTGTTGCTTTGTCCTGATCTCCGGGAATCGAAAGTAGTCAATAATGGTCTCAGTGGTCAATAATTGGTGAGATTTATGACAGTGGCAAAATGTAAATAATTCGTAATTTCCGATTCACTTTGTAAAAATAGTTCAAGACACTATTTCGAGACAAAAATCAAAATGACTGGTATGTAATGCCTTTTTACTGAGTTAGATACTTGGTTGGAGAATGCTCGTAACGTAACGTAACGGTAGGTGTATAGTTGGAGTACCAGGGAATTCCAAGTACCTCCATATCAATAATTACTGTTAAAGAACATAAATTAAAATCCAAAAGTTAAGATAAAAAAGAAAGAATTTAAACGAGCCCATGCTCGGTGAGAATTAACAGGAATAAAAAAGTAAGTAAATATACAAAAATTTAATAATAATAGTTTACGAAAGTATAAATAACCGAGTTTATAAATAACCGTTACGAAATCAAGAATGCTCACTTAGCTTCTGTTTGCATCGTGCATGACAATTGGTTAGTTACACAATTTTTAATAAACAATGCGGATAAAAATAATATTACTGAATAACTTGTTTTAGTTTAATTTTCACATTTTGAGAACACTTAACGACAAGCTTTATTTTGGTCACAAATTATCAAACAGTACCAAAACATTGACGTTTGTACATTTTCAGCACAATTTAAATAAGCAATGCTGATATATATATAGTTATAGTGTTCTTTTTTTTAATTTGGGGCATTAAACCAAAAAAAAGTTTGATTTTTCATATTTAAAGAACCTTCTATCATTCTCTTTTTATTATTGTTTCGTACCATGTTAAAAAAATTACAACTCTCATCTATATATTTCAAAACAGATAGATATCCAAGCACATAATTAATTGTTTGTAAAATACATTAAAATGTATTTTATTATTTGACATTATAAAATAGAACATAACGGGTATTACAATGACAGTTTCTTGCAAAATTTTTGAAACTAAAATTTCATATTTAAAAAACATTACATTACACAAAAATTGTCAAAAAATTTATTCTTTAGATTTTGATATAACATAAAAATTGTCATGCGAAGATATAATAATATATAATAAACATAAAAGTTATAATTAAAATTGATTCTTCTTAAAAATATGACTCTGAAAAGATTTTAAAAACTAAAATATTTTTCAATTCTATTAATGTCTCAAGCAATGAGGCAAATTTGTTTCTGACCAAGTAGAACCCAAACACATAGGACGAATTACTTCTGAACTGAGGACGAAACCTGGATTGCAAGCTAATGTGATAGACTCTCCAAATCTGTAGAAATCTTTATCAGGTTCAACAAGTAGTTCAATATCTTCCGTTTTCAGTGGACGTGGACAACCAGACACACCTGTAAAACATTTTATTCAAGTAAATATGATTATTTTGCACGATTCTGAACTTGAGATAAATTTGAGGTTATTGAGGCTAGGATGAGCAAAAAAAATAAGTGTTTATTTTGAATATTTTTAAATTGTGATATAGAACTGTGTCCAAAAAGTAAGACCAATTTTTATTTTTTTCAAAAACTCTTTATTTATTCTTCCAAATTTATTTCATCGCTTTCAAAGTAATCCCCTCCGGACACAATGCACTCATGCCAACTTTTTTTTCCAATCCTCAAATCATGCTAAAAAGTCATCAGCAGGGATGGCCTTCAAAACGCGTACCGATTCACGTTGAATCTCTTCAATCGACTCAAAATGGTGTCCCAGGAGTGGTCTTTTGAGTTTAGGGAATAGCAAGAAGTCGTACGGTGCTAAATGAAGTCGTGAATACGGTGAATAAGTAAATGGTGAATACGGGTGTTATGGAACGATACGGGTTTCATTTTTGACGAAAAAGTCACGGAGAGTCAATGCAGTGTGAGCTGGAACATTAATGTGATGCAAAAACCAAGAGCTGTCTTTCCATAAATGTGGCCGTTTTTTTTTTAGAATAACTTCACGCAAACGACGTATAACACTCAAATAATATTCCATGTTCACAGTTTGGCCCGGCGAAAGGAATTCATAATGCACCAGACCACGATAATCGAAGAAAACAGTCAGCATGACCTTGATTTTTGAACGACTTTGGCGTGCTCTTTTCGGTCTTGCTTCACCTTTGTCACAATATTAGCTCGATTCATTGGTTATTTCCGGGTCGTAAGCATAAATCCAAGTCTCAACTCCAGTTATGATGCATTTCAACTTGTCCTGATAGTCAAAAAGCAATGTTTCCCACATTTCAACGCGACGATGTTTTTCCAAAACATTCCGTGTACCAATCGAGATTTGACGCGTTTGAGGCCCAAAACCTCTTTTAAAATGGAATTAACCGATCCTTTTGAAAACAGCAGCAAAGTCTCTAATTGTAAATCGATGGTTTGCAAGCACCAAATCTTTAATTTTTTGGACGCGAGCTTCGTCGGTTGAGGTTGAGGGTCGACCCGAGCGCTGTTCGTCTTTAACGCGTTCTCTGCTTACTTTGAACTGCTCGTACCACTTCTAAACATTTCTTTCCGATATAGTTTGCTCACTGAATGGCTTCTAAAACATTCAATACGTTCCCACACACGAATATTCACTCTGGAAATAGAATTTAATGCAAGTTCTTTGCTCAATTAATGTAGACATTTCAAAAATCGCCGTAATTACATTTAGCGTCTAGCAAAGTGAAGCGTAACTCTAACACAAATGAATATTTTGACAGATGTGAAATTTCGTCTGATGAGAAAAACTAAATTGCTTTTAAAGATGTCTTCAAATGCGACAGACAGTATACATATTCACAAACATTGACGTAATTAATAAACCTTGTATCAGTAATTTATCGAATATCATTTTGCAAGGATGATAGCTTGTGTGTAGTCAAAAAGTTTCACCAAAATTTTAAGGAGATTTTAGTCCCCAAAATATTTGAATTCTACACAAATACGATATAAATTTTATGGTGGCGAGAGAAAATTATTTTTTTAATATATCTCAAGCGGTTTTGCAAGTTTAGTATTCAGGCTTTAAAAGATGTAGGCAACACTTTATCTGTAAATATCATAATATATTGTTTGTGTAGTTCTGTAATATAACGGTTGTTATCTTACAGAACATTTTCTATACTAACTAGACCTTTTGAATTGTGTGAACATCGCAAAATGGCTGCATAAATTCGTCAACTTACGTCTTATGGCAGTGTCAAAGTAGACGTAGTAATACATTTTTTTCATCAAACTCGATAGGATGAAACTTTCTTAAAAGATTTTTGTGAGTCGTAGGACTATGGAGTAGAGAATTATCACATTATATCTTTCGAAGTGATGTCTGAAATTTCAATTAAATCTTCGAAGCAATGAGAATTTCTTACTGAATATCGATCTTTTTTTTTAGCACAAGATAAAAGTTAAGCATATATCGTTGTATAAAAAGCGAAGAGATTAACTAAATTTGGCTCTAATATCTTAAAAATAATGTTTTTATTATCCGTAAATTCCAAACTCACTTTCACAACGAGGTGCATTGTCGGACCACTGACCGTTCGATAAGCAAGTGAGCGTGCTGTGTCCCACCACTATTTTACTGCTGTCTTTTCACGTGAACACAGCTGTACTATTCACAGCCTGCTGTCTGTCGTAATGGATAGTAAATTCAGTTTCATCAAATTTTGTACAATTCTCGGTTGGATCTAAAAAAAAATTATTTTTTTAAAGAATATATTTTTTCCATTGATTATAAAAAATACTCTTTTAAACAAAGACTTTTAATATTTTTTAACAACTTCTGAAATTTTGTCATGAATCTGTGGAACACAGTATATAGACATGAATAAATACGGTTATACAGATTTTATGCGCAGGAACACTTTTAGTAGGTTTTGATCAAGTCAATAGTTACATCATATGAGCAATAATATCAATAATAGTATCATAAAAATCAGTATTATTTCTAAATATTTAACAGTTTAAATAAATTTACTGCAAACAAATATCAATGCAAAATATAAGTTTTAATAATGCCCTTAATTTATTTTTTACATTTAAAAATGGCATTACTTCTTTCTATATTTTAAATAAATGAGCAAAATAAGGCATGTAATATTGTTAGTTTGTAGCGTACGGAAACAACATTTGAAATATAATTGTGTACTGTAGTCAAATACATTCCTATACATGACCTATTCTCAGTCTTATTCCTGGACATTGATTCCTGTTGACGTCCGTTGATAAGAAGTTTTGTATATTTTATACAAAGAACGGATAATAGGAGTTTCTTCAATGAACCATGGCCATACTGGCAGAAGTGAGGATTATTTGAAACAGAAACGTTGCCATGTTTCTGGTGTGCTCGTCCGAAGAAACATCCCTAATAATCATACCGAGCCCAATGTTTTACATAGACATCCAATTATTGGAATTCGTTATAGTTAACAAGTGTTTTTTTCCTATGTCCCTATTTAAAATAAAATTAAACTTCATATTGTTTTATCCTAATGCAGCTGGCAAATAACAAGTGGGCCGAAACGTTCGTAGGCTGACACATAGATGGCGATTGGACTCCTGTGTGAAATAAGGGAGCCATGTTTCATCCATTGTCACATATCGACGCAAAAATTCGGGTTTATTACCATTGAACAGCTCCAAACACTGCTTAGAATCAATTCGTTGATGGTTTCGGTTGTGAGCTCGCAGCACCCACTTTGAACAGAGCTTTCGTATATCCAAATATTCATTCACGATATGTCCAACACGTTCCTTTGATATCTTTAGGGTCTCAGCTATCTCAATCAACTTCATTTTACGGCTATCAGAAATTACTTTGTGGACTTTTTTGATGTTTTCGTCGGTAACAGCCTCTTTGGGGCGTCCACTACGTGCATCGTCCTCGGTGCTCATTTCGCCTCGTTTAAATTTAGCAAACCACTTCTCTACAGTTGATTTTCCTGGTGCAAAGTCCGAATAATATTTATCAAGCCAAGCCTTGACTTCAATAGTATTTTTTTTCGCGAAAACGCAATGCTTTATTAACACACGAAATTCCTTTTTATCCATTTTTTCAAACTAACAAAAGTTGCTTCACTAAAAATGCTATAACTCACACTATAGTGCAACAGCTGTCAAATTTATACGCCTGTCTTTTGAAGGTTAGGGTTAACTAAAATTCATATGGATTTAATACTAATAGCGCCATCTATGTGTCAGCCTAAGAACTTTTCAGCCCACCTGTTACTTAGACAATGTCTTAATTGCGTATTGCAGTGTAGACGGTTCTGCAGTTGGAGTGTAACTTGTGTGTGGTTGGATTGTGACTTGAGATACTGGTTTGAGAACTCACAACTTTTTTTACACACGCACAGGATCACACACACATGCAATTAGAGATATACACTATTTAACGCATTTAAAAACATATGATTTCGTGAAAGGATTCCATTTCTAATCCGAAACTCGATACTCAGGTTTGAGCGGAATATAGTACTTCTCCGCGTGAGAGTCTGTAGGTCAACCGACCATTGTTCCTGAATGCCACAGGGGGCGCTCTCGCCAATGCGTAGGAGGAAACATGGTTACAGTATAAAATTAAAAATGTTTTCTTATTGGATTAAAAATAAAGTATTTGAAATACTTACAAACATATTACATACTCTAAAGAAAAAAAAAAAAAAAAAATGCTTTAAATTAGCAGATTTTCATTCTATGCAGTAATTTTTAAGAAAATATTTCTTTAACAACTAATATAATAAGAAATTATCTAATAATTAAATTTATACTTAATCCACTAATAACAAACGTTATAAGAATTTAAAATTTGAAATTATAAAATGAAAAAAAAAATTATAAAAATAATTCACAAATATACATTTTTACACATTTACACTATGAAAATAAAAAACAGCACAAAAAAGACTTTACTTATACAAATAATTAGAAATTAAAAAAATTAAAATGTTCACATTTATGTTTTGATCTGTTGGTTTATGGAGGATATGCTGTCTTAAGCAAACTGCTTGACCGTTTTACAAAGAATCCTACTTATAATGAGTTAATTTTTGTCTCTAGTGCAATCGAATTAATTTAGTTTATGTTTAATATTCTACGATGTTTCAACATTCATCATTTTGCCTTCATAAATTAACCAACAAATATCATTAATAATATTCGTTATGGTTAATTTTTATTTTTTCCAACATTTTATAGCTTATTATAAAAGCCAAATTCATAAATTAGGTTAACTAACATTGCATAAGTTTTAAACAAACATAATAGCATAATACTTATTCCAATTTCTGATAAAATCGTAAATGAGTTATAATTGTACAAAAATCTAAAGATAGACATACTTATTACTTGCACTTTGAAAACAGTCTGCCTGTAACCTTCCACGAAACATCGATAATCACCGTTATGCTCTTCGCTTGCATTTGAAATCTTCAATATATTTATGAATTGATCGGTAGAATTATCAATGCTTTCTGAAAATATACAATAAAATAAGTTACAATTTGCCTATACAATAGATATGAACTGGCATCACCTGTTACAGATAATAAAATATTTCATTTTTGATAAATTATGTGCAGAATTAAAAGTTTGAGGCTTTAAAAAATTTGCCTTGGCTATTATAAATTGATAAGCAATTATTTTTATCCAAAAATTCTTTCTGAACTTCAATCTATGAATTCATGTCAAATTAATCAGCATTGGAAAATAACATACCATTAAACTCGTATTTTATAAGGCTAATTTTTGATAAAAACTGGATGGAAACCTTTATGGAGTTGCTTAATGATTATAGTCGATCTGATTATATGTCCGACTATTCCATGTCTGATTATCTGATTTTTATTTGTTTGGATGTTTTCCATTCGAAAATCTTGGTGAAAATGTCATCTTAATTATCTTTGCACTTCTATAAAAATTTCTTACTTGCAATGAATTTAATTAGAAATTAGTTTAAAAATTAGAAACATATAGTAGAAGGTTTTGGTCAAAATGATTTTATTAGGATTATTTTCAGAATTAAGAAAAGTAATAGAATTATTACCATTATTTTAGTGAGAGGTTTAGAAAGATTATTAATTTGGAACTGATCTTGAAGACTATCTGCGAGATTTATCAATATCATCAGTAGCTGGCATAGAATTAGGATTAAATAAATTAGAAAAATTATTCTTTTTTCTTTATAACTGTTTCATTGCATGCTCACTAAAGTGGATGCTATTGATTACGATTTAAATTAATGAATACATTTCGATACAATTTTTAAATAAATAATTTTATTTTTCAAAGATTCTACTGAAAAATTTTAGCTTTTATTTTAGTAATTTCATATTTTAAGTTTTCTAGTAATTTCTCAAAAAAAGCGGCTTAATGAATTCAATTTGTTAAAGTGGATATGGTTCGCAAGAAAAATAAATATTTAAAAAGAAAAAACAGTAAAATATTCTTTCTATAATGGAAGAAATTAAATAATGTTTTATAACTTCGATTTTCATTGAAAACTCTTTCAATACGTTTTCAGTTCACTTTTATCAATTATTCAAAAATAACAGAAAAGAATGCTCAGCCTTTCATTTCCCCCAACCACGCCTATTGGTCGGAGTGCATAAATTCAACTAACCAATACATAGGAGACTGGCCTTGAAATATAGCTTATTAGTTAATGTGGGAAGAAGAGCAAAGAAACAAATAGCAATATACATTGATGATGTTTGGTTGTTGTTGTTGCCGTATCCCTCATGGAAGAAGGGAAGAAGGATGCAGCTTCTGTTCTGATGGAGCACCCGTAAGTGGAAGTCTGACTTCTGCTTCGTGTCGCTCTAGGAGACCGGACCGGAACCTACGACTTAAAGTGGATTCCGAACCCCTACAAACATCCATGGCACCGCCAGAACTCGAAACCTGTGGCACCAAGCGCCAGAGCGCTAGATAATGCTGTTTGGTGCTTGACTTACACTTGAAGACATTACAAAAAATTGATGTAATTTTACTCTGCTGTCTTATAATGCATTTTAACCATTTATCGCTCAATTAATCATAGGAAGAAGATCATACGATTTTATTGACACTAAATAGTTTAATTACGATAAAATAGTAAAAATGTGCGATTATTATTTTTCAAATAAACGATTCGAATCCTTTTTATTATTTACCAACGGTTTTCAATGATATCAAGCAAATTTGTCTTGCTTTTTTTCTTAATATTCTTAACAAGAAGATGGTAATATAATATTTAATTAATGAATAAAATGATTGTAATTTTATGTGTGGATCCATTTCTGTAATTTTTAAAGTTACAAGAACTTTGGCACAATAATTGGTGTGGGTACTATTTCTGACACACTAAATTGATTACGACAAAAATCTCGGTTTTCAAATACTAGATGATGATTTACCACACGTAAAATTAGAAAGGTGGAATATGCTCAAATTTGACTTTTTAAAACTGCATTCGAACTTTTGAAAGCCAGTGTTTTCAAGAAAAGTAAATATAGAAGTCATATTAATAATTACTTTCTGTAGAAACTAAACTTGAATTCTGCACAAGCCAAAGTGGATGTCTTGCGATTCCGTTAGAAATGCATTTGACATTTAACCACTGACCTTTCTCAACGCCTACATAGTTTTTCGGTAACAGATTCCAGTGACCACGGAATTCGAGAACTGTGTCACCTTAAAAATTGCATTTTCAAAACTTCAGTGTTGAAGTACATAACGTATTAAAAGAGAATATACACTCATGTCCATAAATTAAGGATAATTCAGAACCCCACAGAAATTGAACTCTAAAATAAAAATTTCATCTGTAGAATTATCACACACATCTTGAAGAAGAATATGCAAATTACAGGAAACCACCA
>BPLQ01012098.1:66139-92884 GCA_021605075.1 Caerostris darwini | reverse complement strand
TTTTAAAATGCGAAAACCTAACTTACTTCTCGATAAGCCAATTTATGGCGGATTTTGCATTCTCGAGCTTTCAAAATTGCATATGTACAAATTATACTATCGTAACTTTAAGGCGTCGTATGGAGAAAAAAAGTGAACTTCTTTACATGGACACAGACTCGTTGTATCTTTCGATTCAAACTAGGGACATATTTTAGACATGAAAAACACTTTAGACAATATATTTGACTTCAGTAATTATCCGAAAAACCATTTCTTATATGATGACTCAAACAAAGGAAAACTAGGATATTTGAAAAGTGAAACCATCGAACCAATAAGAGAATTCGTTGGTTTAAAATCTAAAATGTACGCATATTCTTTTGGGGTCGATTGTAAAAAAACAGCTAAAGGGATAAAAAAATCTGCTTTGAAAAATTTTACGTTAGAAAATTATAGAAAAATTTTAGAAGAAGAAACTTTTTTCAAGACAAAAGCAATGTTCTATAATTTCAAAAAAACATGAATTGCATACTGTAATACAAAAATAAAAATAGGTTTATCAGCATATTATGATAAAAAGTATCTATCGGACGATGGAATTAATTCTCTATCGTATGGACATTTTTTAATTGAAAGCGATGTTGTTTAAATATTATATTCTAATCAATATAAAATAAATCAATATCTTTTTTATGTACCACAATATAATTTAATATGACAATATTCTGTATAGCATATAATATCTTTTTTATGTATCACAATATTCTGTATAGCATATAATATTTTTCTTTGTGAATGTGTACTTTCTGCTGATCTGAATGGTTTGTGATTCCTTATTGTATTTTTGTATTTTGTAAATAAAGATCAGGTACCTCCTGGAGGCCTGAAGAACACTGCGCATAATAATTATTGTGTTTGATATTTTAATTATTGTGGGTAGTGCTTCTTCAGGCTGCGAAATCAGCCCCAATCTCATGGAATAACGAAATGATTTTATTACAATTGTATGCTTTAAAATTTTGAAAAAAAAAAAAAAAAAAAAAAAAAAAAAAAAAATCGAACTTGTGACATAAAATTCCGAACTTGGGAACAAAGGCCTGAGTCGATGTCGGAAAACAGATTGTCATGCTATTTATGATACATTTCAGTTGAATTTCTATATGATGACATAAAATTCCGAACTTGGGAACAAAAAGCCTGAGTCGATGTCGGAAACAGATTGTCATGTTATTTATTATACATTTCAGTTGAATTTCTATACGACATAAAATTCCGAACTTGGGAACAAAGGCCTGAGTCGATGTCGGAAAACAGATTGTCATGCTATTTATGATACATTTCAGTTGAATTTATATGTGATGACATAAAATTCCGAACTTGGGAACAAAAGCCTGAGTCGATGTCGGAAACAGATTGTCATGCTATTTATGATACATTTCAGTTGAATTTCTATATGATGACATAAAATTCCGAACTTGGGAACAAAAGCCTGAGTCGATGTCGGAAACAGATTGTCATGCTATTTATGATACATTTCAGTTGAATTTCTATATGATGACATAAAATTCCGAACTTGGGAACAAAAGCCTGAGTCGATGTCGGAAATAGATTGTCCTATTTATTATACATTTCAGTTGAATTTCTATATGATGACATGAAAATTCCGAACTTGGGAACAAAAGCCTGAGTCGATGTCGGAAACAGATTGTTATGTTATTTAATAAACATTTCAGTTGAATTTCTATACGACATAAAATTCCGAACTTGGGAACAAAAGCCCTAGTCGATGTCGGAATAATTTTATATTTTTGAATTTTTAATGTCAAATTTTAACATAAATGAATTACTCTTTTACAGGTTTCCGTTTTGGAGGCTTGTAGGTTGTTCCAACAGCATCATATGTACATTTATAATTTCATATATGATGTTGGGACATCTTACAGGCTAAATGATTCAAATATACAACTATTTTAAATCTTACATCAAAATTGTTGAAAGCAAAAAGCGATCGGGAACATTTTCATGCTAATAACTAAACCCTTTTAAGTTGTGTTAACAACTGAATGATTTCAAAGACGTGATGGTAAAATAAATCTTTAACATCCGTTCGCTGTTAAGGATGAACAGTTTTAGACTTTCGCAGTTCGAAAATGTTCTTATACTCAGTCTCTGCGAAAGATGTTAACACATCTTTGAGACATACGAGATCTTGACGTTCTACTCGTCTTACACATATAACATGTCTTCGAAGCGTACGAGTTCTTAACGCGTTACACACATAGCACACCTTACAAGCGAACGAGTTCTTAACGCGTTACACACATAGCACACCCTACAAGCGAACGAGTTCTTGATGCGCTACGCGCCTTACACACGTAGCACACCTTCGAGGAGAACGAGTTATTGATGAGCTACTGACGTAGCACGCGTTGCACGCGTAGGACACGTAGCAAGTGGTCCAGTTATTAGCACGGTAATACTACTGAGAAGGTGTTTTATAATCAATCTGTATATATATATAATTTAAGTTAAGAAGTTTAAATGCAGTACAATTTCCTCCTCTGTAGTCCGGACACTCTTTGTAATCCAACCGGTATCCGGTTTTCAATAGATGTCAGAATAGAAAGATTCAACTGCAGTGCAATCTTCAATCTCCTCCAATGTTTATTTAATTCAATTCTATTCAATTACACTCTACAAATAGAGAGAAGGTCTTTTCTTTAACAATGTAAGGAGTAGTTGCAATAGAAGTGCATTAACTCTCAAACAGCAACTTCTCGAAGTGATACTAGTTAATATTTCAAAATAAATATATTTTTTTCTTTCATTCAGATAAATGCCTTTATTTTTAGCAACCAAATAATTTCAAAACAGTAATTATTAAGATAGCTGCTGAAATTATTTTAAATCGTTTTTGAATAGATAAAAAGTCTGATGCTATTAAATTATGCTTTATACAAAAATTCTTTTCTTTTTTTTCCTCAATTTCTTATGGAATATCTACATGAATACATAATTCATTTCATACATGAATTTTGCCTTCTTTTTTGCCACGACAAAAATATTAAATGATCCAAATTCAATATTAACAAAGTTTGTAAAGAAATAAAGTAAAAAAAAATACGCAAAAGATAAATATTACTGAAATAATCATCATGAAAAATAAATTAAAAAATAGAATTTTCCGGTTTAATTTGTTTTGGTTTAGAGAAATTTTCAAAGAAAATGTCACAAAAAGCTGCAACTAAAGCTTTTAAGTATTACAAAAAAAGGAACATGCTTTAACTATTCAGTTTTTTATTTTTGAAACGAACATATCTTTTTACATAATTTTATAGATACTTAGCAATGTTCAAACTTTTAAATTTTTCTTTTATAAATTATTTTAAGTAATTTCCATTACATAAAAATTTAAAATTCAAACAACTCTGAAAAACAACAGAACTATTCTGAATATTTTGCAATATTAAAAAAAAAAAAAAAAAAAAAAAAAAAAAAAAAAAAACCTTTTAACATTGGACAACCGCTTTTAGTCCGTTATTTTAAGAATTACAAAATCGTAATGCTTTAAAAAATGCGTTGCTAAAGTAAAATATCATAATCAAGTCAATATCAAAGGCATTCGAAAGAAAATATTTTTTAGTAAATTACAAAAGAGGGATAGCCAGTGCAAAAGAAAATAATTAATAAAGTATACTCCGAAACAATTATAGAAAGGAAACCTACAAAAAATAATAAAATTTAGTATTTTAGTCCCAAACAAATTAATTCCATTGAATTTTTTTCAGATTTAAAATACTTTTATCACTAAGTACACAGGTTTCCAAAAAATAAAGAAAAATAAAAAGACTGCGGTTATGAAATTTCTATTTATTGGAATTTAATGGAAGTTGGCAAAAAAGTAATCAAATAATGCTTAACAAATTAGTTTCAAAAGAAAAACCCTATTTTCAGTCTTGAAAATACACATAATGGAAACATACCAAAATCTCTGTATCTGAATTGAATGTGTGATGAAATATGGTTACCTCTATTAGCCACGACAGCGATGCTGTGTGTACAAGGATTGATTTTTATGATAGTGTTTATTATTCTTGTGTCAAAACAGCTTGAAGACCCTGAAGGTAGATGAGTTAAAGTAACAATGCTTCGCCATAGAACGTATGAAACATACTCAATCGGGTTCAAGTGATGTTGACTTGCCAATACGTACAATAGTCTCTCTAAACAGAGCTCTGTGTGATTTCAACATCATCGTTTTGTAGGAGGAGAGAATGATCTTGGATCAAGAATGTTGCAACAGTCGCGTAAGGAGGAACAATTGGATCAAGAAGGTGCCTATTTGGACGATAAACACGGCCATTCAAATACTTGACCATCCAAACAGATACCACACATTCATTGAAAATTTTTTTTTCGTGGATCTTCTTCCAATTCATGGATAATATCCTTAAGTCACTTTGAAAACAGAATTTGGACTCAAGAATATAGACTTCTATTGACTTGCACACCAATTGACATTATTTGAAATCATTTTAATAATTTTAACAATCGTCAATATTTTAAATCAGCAATTGACACTACTTTAAATCATATTCAATCGCTTTGGAATCATTTATGGGAAATTATAATTAACTACATTCATCATCATCATCGACGTTACAGCCCCATGTTGGGCCAAGGCCTTCTGTCAACTGGCAGATTTCGAGACAAGATATATTTTTCTTTTTACAGGGTAGGGTTGTCCGCCCAACAGTCATATTAGACCGGGATCTATGGCTTAAAGGGGGTTCCGAACCACTACAAACATACATGGTACTGCCGGGACTCGAACCCAAAACCTGTGCATCAAGCTTCAGAGTGCTAGTCCCTCGGCCATCAGGCCCTAATTAACTACATTGGTGCTCAAAATTAAGAGAATTTGCATATTTTGTCGATTTCCTCGAAAAGTAGAGTCTACTGCTTCCAAACAAAGATGGAAAACTCTAGTGTCGAATATTTATGCGTATACATTTTGCGCATTTAGAATAACAGGCGTTTTAAGCGCACGTGGTAATTCCCGTGTTTAGTTCGTTCGCACACCTCCTCTAATTTCTTCGTCTTTTTTTCAAAGTTCTGTTAAATTCAAAGGAAAACAGTTGAAATTGGAAACTACCAATGTTTGGACGATGAATGATTTTTTGAAACAATGCAGTCTCAAGTACAGATTGATAGAGTAGGTTCATATCTAATTTCTGAAAAACGCGTTCAAAAACAGCCTAATCCCAACGACCAATGAAAATCGATATGTATTTATTGCAGCGAAGCGTAACTGGAATATAAGAGTTTCTAATAACAGGTGGGCTGAACAGTTCGTAGGCTGACACATAGATGGCGCTACTAGTATTAAATCCATATGATTTTTAGTTAGCCCTAACCTTCAAAAGACACGTGTATAAATTTGACAGCTGTTGCACTATTAGTATGTGAGTTATAGCATTTTTAGTGAAGCAACTTTTGTTAATTTGAAAAATTGGATAAAAAGGAATTTCATGTGTTAATAAAGCATTGCTTTTTGGCGAAAAAAAATACTATTGAAGCCAAGGCTTGGATTGATACATTATTCGGACTTTGCACCAAGAAACTCAACCGTAGAGAAGTGGTTTGCTAAATTTAAACGAGGCGAAATGAGCACCGAGGACGATGCACGCAGTGGACGCCCCAAAGAGGCTGTTACCGACAAAAACATCAAAAAAGTCCACAAAATAATTTCTGATAACCGTAAAGTGAAGTTGATTGAGATAGCTGAGACCCTAAAGATATGAAAGGAACGTGCACATATCGTGAATGAATATTTGGATATGCGAAAGCTCTGTTCAAAATGGGTGCCGCGCGAGCTCACAATCGACCCAAAACAACAACGAATTGATGATTCTAAGCAGTGTTTGGAACTGTTCAATCATAATAAACCCGAATTTTTGCGCCGATATGTGATAATGGAGGAAACATGACTCCATCATTTCACACCGGATTCCAATCGACAGTTAGCCGAGTGGGCACGTGATGAACACTAAAAATGCTATAACTCACATACTAATAGTGCAACAGCTGTCAAATTTATACACATGTCTTTTGAAGGTTAGGGCTAACTAAAAATCATGTGGATTTAATAGTAGTAGCACCATCTATGTGTCAGCCTAGGAATGTTTCAGCCCACCTGTTATAACAGGTGGGCTGAACAGTTCGTAGGCTGACACATAGATGGCGCTACTAGTATTAAATCCATATGATTTTTAGTTAGCCCTAACCTTCAAAAGACACGTGTATAAATTTGACAGCTGTTGCACTATTAGTATGTGAGTTATAGCATTTTTAGTGTTCATCACGTGCCCACTCGGCTAACTGTCGATTGGAATCCGGTGTGAAATGATGGAGTCATGTTTCCTCCATTATCACATATCGGCGCAAAAATTCGGGTTTATTATGATTGAACAGTTCCAAACACTGCTTAGAATCATCAATTCGTTGTTGTTTTGGGTCGATTGTGAGCTCGCGCGGCACCCATTTTGAACAGAGCTTTCGCATATCCAAATATTCATTCACGATATGTGCACGTTCCTTTCATATCTTTAGGGTCTCAGCTATCTCAATCAACTTCACTTTACGGTTATCAGAAATTATTTTGTGGACTTTTTTGATGTTTTTGTCGGTAACAGCCTCTTTGGGGCGTCCACTGCGTGCATCGTCCTCGGTGCTCATTTCGCCTCGTTTAAATTTAGCAAACCACTTCTCTACGGTTGAGTTTCTTGGTGCAAAGTCCGAATAATGTATCAATCCAAGCCTTGGCTTCAATAGTATTTTTTTTCGCCAAAAAGCAATGCTTTATTAACACATGAAATTCCTTTTTATCCAATTTTTCAAATTAACAAAAGTTGCTTCACTAAAAATGCTATAACTCACATACTAATAGTGCAACAGCTGTCAAATTTATACACATGTCTTTTGAAGGTTAGGGCTAACTAAAAATCATGTGGATTTAATAGTAGTAGCACCATCTATGTGTCAGCCTAGGAATGTTTCAGCCCACCTGTTAACTGTTGATTGTCGTCCATCCGGAGAGAACTAGGAAGAGAACATCTGAGGAAGAAATCACTATAACATTGGAGGCTTGGTCTTTCAGAGATACGGTTGGTGTTGATCTCATTTTATTACCTACCTCCACATGAGGCTCATTAGATCGATGAATGTTTGGAGCATTTGCTCGATGGATTGGCCAGACAAGTTTCCAGAACAAAATCAATAAAATTCGTCTTGGAAGTGCAGTTGAAACTAAGAGCCTCTCAGACAAAAACGAGGCCAGGCCTTAAAAACAAAGTTACTAGAAGAATGCTTTTATTTTGAACTGCTGGATTCAAAAGGATTCTACTAGATTTTCAAGCATTTTAAGCTTCTTGATTTCCAATAATTATGCTTAATTTCCAGTTATCTTGAATTTTATTGAACTGCTTCGTTTCCAATATGAATTCCCAATGTGAATAGAAGCTGTGTAATCAATTCTAAGAAGCGATCATGCCTTCTTTTAACCAGTTTTTTTAACTTTTTTTTTCTTCCTGTTGCTGATGGGTCTGATTCGTGTGCATCATAACTGTTGTGTGACTATTACTTTTTAATTATATCGTCCTATTCGCTTATCTAGTTTCATTATAGTTCGATCAAAAGTGAAAATTCTCTAAACTTTGAACACCAGTGTCTTACACTAAGAAGTTATTCTAGTAAATCACATTTTTTAAGCACGCAATATTTAAAATAAAAAAATCTTTAAAAATGAAAGATTTAAAGTACAATGCAATGCAATTTTTTCATACTACAGATTTTATAACAAATTCTAACAATTTAACCAAAAACTGTTATTTTATTCTTCAGATTCCAACAATATCTGTACAAATTGAGATGTGTGTTTATTAGAGAGATGATTATTGAGATGTGTGTTATTCAACGCACAAGCAATTTTAATAATCGCACGCTGGTTTATCTTTATTTTAATGTAAGCCTGAAAAAAATTAAATGAAATTTATTAAACCAAATATAAATGCTCAAAAGTTTTTGAAAATAACTTAAATTTGAATAATTATAAACTCTTCAATAACACAGAAAAATGAATACCTGTGAGTTGATAGCTATTTTCATTGATATTCAGTATTTCATTCAAGATTGACATTTCAATCTAGATTTAGTGTTTCTGTATCTAATTTGCCCTAGGGGTAAAAATTCGAAAGATATATCATCTGCTTTTACTTTTTAGTTTACACCTAGTTTTGAGTCCACTATAGAAAAATATGAAGGGTCATTTAATTCGTAAATCTTTGAGCAGCTTTGTTTACTCTGGATCTCTCTGTCTGCTTTTAATATTATGCAAATAGTTATCAGGCCTTTCGAATAAATTTTTTCTTTTTTTTTTGTATCGAATTTGCACTTGCTGTTACTATGTTATGAATCATTCATAGCAACAGATAAAGTTAAAAAAACTTTCAAACAAAATCCATACATAAATAATCCAACAAATAGAATTTGTAATCCATATGGTTTACATTTGACTAAATCATTCTCAAAAAGAGAATTTCTAAAGGGTAACAGTTGATGTAGCATTACAATGAGATGTTAAATTCCAAAGGTGAATGTTTCAGGTTATTTTTATTTTTTTCAAAGTTAAGGGTAAAAGATGCTTCTTATCTCAAAGATTAATTCATCTTTTATTGAAATTACATATATATAACTATATAAGTAATATATATATATATATATATAATAAGATGAATGCAGTTGCTTTTTCTACAAAAGAGTGAAAGAATGAATAATTAATTTATCATTATGCACCCTTTTTACTTACATATTGTTAAATAGATATTTAAAAAAATATTATTAATGCATAGATGATATACATAACTATCATCAAAATATTAATTTTAAAAATTACTTACGATAGATAAAAATACTATTTGCAGTGAAATAGTGAATAGTGAAATAATTTGGAAAAATTAATAATGAAGTTTATGTTTTTCAAACAGCAATTTCCTTATTTAGGGTACGAAAGGCAGCAATAGTTTTATGTCCATATAAAAATTCATTATTTTGAGAGACTTTATACTTCATGCATTTGATAATCCAGCGGATTACCTAAAAATTAGTTATCAAAGCCTTAAACTAAAACAAAGATGAGACATATTAATATATATTGTTTTTTAAAGAGAAAATTATCTTTTGAATTTAAGATTAAATAGATCGCCTTGAAATACAAGCATGGATAATTTTTATTATAAAATTGTACTGGTAATTTTAATTACAACATTTGCATAATTAATTTAGTAAGTAGATATAGTTTACAGATCGTTAATAGAGAGTTTTTGCATACCGTACGTTAGTTACCGTAGGACGTCCGTTAGCTTTTTCTCCCTAGCGCGCATGCTCAGTTTCCTATGAGCATGCGCGCTAGGGAGAAAAAGCTAACCGACGTCCTACGGTAACTAACGTACGGTATGCAAAAACTCTCTAATAAATGAAGAATATGATTTTAGGTCATCTTTCCGTGAAAAATTAGCAATTTATTTCTGAAAATAAAGAATTAACAGTAGTATCTAAGATAAAGATATTTATGGAAACTGAAAAGGAATATTGTGATGAATACTCAGATTATAATTTTAGTAAAAATAAATATTTTCACTGAAACTATAGTGCATTTCTCATGATAAAAAAATGCCTGGCTGTTTTAATGAATGATAAGCATGAAATACAAGATTAAACTTATACTTTATTGCTGCTAAGTTAAATTTTATAAGTTACAATCCTAAGAAGGTAGAAAAATCAGAGGTTATGCTAGAAGGTCAAATTTAGCCCCTATAATTATTTTCAACTGTTAATTTCATATCTCACAATTGGAATCTAATTCTAAGATTATAATTTGCCAATAAAATCAACTCCAGTAGCTATGGCATGTCAATTCTTTGTCTAACAATTATTAATTGTCTTTGATTATTTTCCAAATGAATGGTACTTCAGAAATTCATTCCAATTCGTGACAATGATTAACTAAGTCATAAAAAGCCAATATAAATTTTTATAAGTTGTATATACAAACAGGCAACGCTTAAGCTTCTTACAGACCTGAAAAGCGCGAATAGTGAGCTTGTTGTTGGAAAACAAAATTATCTCACACTGTGAGAAAATAATGACAAGTAATTAATTTAAAGCGAGGAAAAACGACTTCAAGTGGAGCGACTTTTCACTTAGCAAGTGGGTTGTTAATAAGTCTTTTTTTTTATTTTAAAAACAGAATATGGGAGAGAGGTAAAGGTAGAAGTAAGATACAAAGCATCTCTTTTGCAATATGTGGATGTCTTTCCAGAAAAATCTTTTGAGGTGGTGCAATCAGGGAGCCATTTTGGCCAAGTGGTAGTCTGAAGGGACCAAATTTGGAGTCCTAACCAAGCACAGAAATGTGTTCTTTTCGCTGTATGGGATGGGATGATATCGTTCAAAACACAGTTTCCATGTCTTTTGTAGCCCATTCTGGTCCGATCAATTCATGGTTCAAATGGATCATTTGTTGCAAATGGTATTAACTGTTTCACCAAGTTTCATATGCTAATGGTCCTTTCAGTCATTATCGAGGGTCCTGGTCGTTCTTTGTCTTCCAAGTAGAAATAACCACTTTCGAATTTCTTAAACCAGGTCTTCAAACTTTTTAGCCTAATGCCCACATTGACTCCTCCATTAAGTTCTAAAGGCCAAGACCTAGCTAGCTAATCATACTAACATACTGAAGTTTTGAATGAATAATATGAAATATAGTTTGAAATGAATAATATGAATCTTTGAAACGTGGGTTGAAATCTGAACAATTGTTGTTTAAGAAAGCAAATGCTGAACAAGAAGCAGAAATTCATGTTAATTTCAGATTGGCTCATTCAATAGCGAAATATGGAAAACCATTTACTGACGGAGAACTAATCAAGGACTGCATGATGGTAGCAGCAGAAAAAAAGTTAATATTTAAAAACATCAGTTTATCGGCAAAAACTTTAACTGGAAGAGTTGATATTGCAGTCATTTCCTTCATGGTTCATCGTTTATTTATTTATTTGAAAAAGAGTATATTTGTGAACTATTATGCTAACCGATATTATTGAAATTTAAAATTTGAAAAATTTGGAATATCTTTAACTAAAAAATATAACTTAATTATTATTATATTAATTATTTAATTATATTAATTATATTAATTTTTTAACAGTTGAAAGAAGTATGTACTATTGTGTCCAAAAAGGAAGATATTCCCGGGGCTTATGGAATTAGAATTTTTTTAGTTTGCTGACACTGCCCTTGACATCTGTGTGAAATTTGACGACAAAATATTCATTAATATTTAAGTTACACTTGGCTAAAACTGATTCTGGCGATTTTTAAAATGTCTGAATGAATTGAGCAAAGAACTTGCATTAAATTTTGTTTGCCGAAACGTATAGAATGTTGCAGAAGGCGTTTGGTGAGCATTCCTATATCGGAAAGAAATGTTTAGAAGTGGTATAAACAGTTCAAAGAAGGTAGAGAACGCGTTGAAGACGAAGAGCCCTCTGGTCGACAATGAACCTCAACCGACGAAGCCCATGTCCAAAAAATTAAAGATTTAATATTTGCAAACCGTCGATTTACAATTAGAGACCTTGCTGAGGATGTTGGAATTTCAAAAGGATCGGTCAATTCCATTTTGTGACTCAAACGCGTCAAATATCGATTGGTACCGAAATCACTGAATGCGCCAGCTCACACTACATTGATTCTTCCTGATTTTTTCGCCAAAAATGAAACCCATATCGTTCCACAACCCCCATATTCACACCGTGCGACTTCTGGCTATTCCCTAAACTCAAAATACCATTCCGGGGACACCGTTTTGAGTCGATTAAAGAGATTCAACGTGAATCGCCACGCGCTTTGAAGGCCATTCCTGCCGATGACTTTTTATCATGCATTGAGGATTGTAAAAACGTTGGCATAAGTACATTGTGTCTGGAAGGGATTACTTTGAAGGCGATGAAATAAATTTGGAAGAATAAATAAAGAGTTTTTGAAAAAAATAAAAATTGGTCTTACATTTTGGGCACAGTAGTAAATTAGGACATTTTTTCTGTGTTTCAGCATTTTCGTTTACATACCACTGTGCCCAAAATGTAAGACCAATTATTTTTTTTTTCAAATTTGACGTCAAAATATGAGTACATATACATAATATAGTACTTGAGTTACGCTTGGTTTGGTGAGATGCTAAAGCTGATTAAGGCGATTTTTGAAATGCCTCTTCAATCGATTCAAAACGGTGTCCCCGGATTAGTCTTTTGAGTTTAGGGAATATCCAGAAGTCCCACGGTGTGAACACGGTGGTTGTGGAACTATATGGGTGAGGCCCAAAATGGAATTGACCGATCCTTTTGAAATTTCAATATCATCAGCAAGGCCTCTAATTGTAAATCGACGGTTTGCAAACACCAAATCTTTACAGTTTTGGACGTCAGCTTCGTCGGTTGAGGTCGATGGTCGACCAGAGGGCTCTTCTCTTCAACGCGTTCTCTGCCTTCTTTGAGCTGTTTATACCACTTCTAAACATTTCTTTCCGATATAGGAATATTCACAGAATGCCTTCTGTAGCATTCTATACGTTACCGCAAACAAAATGGGATGTAAGTTCTTTGCTCAATTAATTCATATATTTCAGAATCAGTTTTAGCGTCTCACAAAGCCAAGCGTAACTGAAACACTAATGGATATTTTGACGTCAAATTTCCGCAGATGTCAAGGACAATGCGGCCAACCTAAAAAAAAAAATTGAAATTCCATAAGAACCGGGAATTTTAAATTGAAAATCGATCTTACTTTTTGGGCAAAGTAAAATTGTAAATAAACGAAAAATTGCAGTGTGTAGTAAAATATGTAGAAATATGTAAAAAAAAAAAGGAAATTAAAAAAAACCGCGTAGTTTTTTAAATCTACAGGGGCTACAATAAGAAAAAAAATAGCAGGTAAATGAAATAAAAGATTAAATAAAATATGAATAACTTATCTAAAAATACAAACAAAAATAAAATAATTAGTCTAAACAGTTAAAAAAGGAGAATAATGCATTGAAGCTAAATTTGCAAGGATTATATAAACCGAGGATAATGAACACAAAAATTCATATTTTTGTAATAGCAAACGGAAATTCAAAAATCTATAAAATGCTTAAAAGAAGAGAATTTTAGTACTGAATGACTAATAAATATACTCCCGAGAAATATGCTAAAAAAAAATTAAAGAAAACCACTCAATTTCTGTTTTGTCTTTTCCAAAATTTGAATAGAAATGAATTGCTGACATAAAATAACGAGTGACAAAAAAGCAACAACAAACAAACATTGGAACTGAGAAAATTAACCACTTCAAAAAGAAAAATAAACAGAATTCCAAACGTAAACGACCTGAGAAATCTGAATAAATACCTTCCAAATGAGTTTCTGCGCAAAAGAGTTATTGGAGGCTCAAGGGAAATGCTAATAAAATGCCTCCAAATATATGTTCTTGTGATTCTGAAAAAAAACCTCTTGCAATTCCCTCGGATAGGGAAAAATATGTTTGGTGGGATGCCAAGTCAAATACAAGTTTTAGGTATTCGCCATCTAATACTATTCGATTCCTGACCGTCCCAACAACAAAAGTGTATACATACATATCTTCTTTTAGAGGAAAACCTTTGAGATTTGTCGCTTGGAGATCTTGTCAATTTTTGTCGTACCATCGGTCTTTAGCGGGAGAAAAAATACATTGAAACCAGAAACAGATTTCTGAACCATTTGAAAGAAAATTCCTTGCAGAAGATTTAGACGACGTTAAGAGTAGTTTTCAAAATTCTTTGACAAGAAAGAAGAGAATCTAAAGTAAGAAGTAAATAGAACATTTCTTTTTCATTTCCCATATTTGATACGCTTTTATCAAGGGCATGGAAACTACATTTCTTAAGTTAAGAAATTTTCTTTCTTTGGTAAAAATTGTGCACTAGTAATTGTAGTAAGTAGGACTGATCATATAACATGTCACAAGTATATGAAACGGCAGACCCATTTCTTTTCAGATTAAATTTTTCTCAAAATTACGCAAGAACCTTTTTGAAACAGCCGGAGCTTTCCCTTTGCAACTAAACTCGTAAGTCTCATGGGATAATTTTTAAAAAAATTGTACTGTCTTTGTTTCATCAGTTTGGATCATATTAATAAAAGACGCTGCATAAAATTTTCATTATGTTAAAACTTCATCTTTTTTAGTTAAATTTTTTTTCGCGAAAAAAAAAGTTAATGTAAGTCAAAAGAGAAAAATTAACTATTTAACACTGATAATTTAGCCATTAGTTTATGAGCTACTGAGAATGTTTTTAACAATTGTAGTACAAGAAACTAATTTTATTTGGATATGATTTACAATATCAGTTTTATGTTCTGAAGCTTATTTTAGTTAATATTTTTGGTTTACTTAAGTTAGTTATGCATTTTTTAACATACAAAAATCAATTTTCAATGTAATTTAAAAGGTAATTTTAAGAGGCTTTAAAACTTTTCAAATTTTTAACTTAAATATATATAATACTTATATATGCATATGAATAGCAGAAATACTGGAATCATAATAATTAAAAATAGTAATGGGAAAGAAATATAATTAAAAAAAATGATTTGTGAATTTGATTAAAATATATCATTAAATAAACAAAATCTGTATTATGTAGAACCATGAGGAAAAAAAACCCAATTTACATATTTTTTGCTACAATTTACAGTAAGAAAAAAAATTAATAATAAAATAAATTAATAACAATATTAATGTTTAAATAATGCATAAAATAAAGCGTCTAAAATGCAACCAAAAGGAAAAGAATTAATATTGTGAAGCACACCAAACGTTTTACACAAGTTGTTAAAATCGCCATGGGGTCCCTTTTTGTTTGAAAGCACTAGACACCACCAGTGGATTTGAACCGCCTGTCTACTAGCTGTGTACGTTACCACTAGGTCACGAATTGTGCTTTATTTTATATTAAACGTTATTATTTCGTTTATAATTCGATCATTGACAGAGTGCAAACAGTATAAAATGCTTTAGTTTTATATTGCAAGATTTATTGCTAGAAATTTGAATAACAAATGGTTTCTATGTCTTTTTGCTGTATATTATTACCAGAAAAATGAAACAAAAACAATATATCTATTTTAAATAATAATTGATATGTTCATAGTTTTACTGATAATCTGCTCCTTCGTAACAAATTCTTTCTAACACACGAACAAATTTCGTATTGTAACAAGTCTCAAAGGCAACTTATTTGACCAATTTATTTGCAACAGTCAACTCTTTACGGTAAATGAAGTAATGTTTTTTTTACCGTTTTACCAAGATGTACTTTATATGACAAAAATTGGAATTTGAAACCGAAACTCTTCAGATAATTCAAATGGCATTACATTCTTCTTGCTGCCTTCTTCTCTTACTTAGTCAAAATTTTAGTCTTGACATACAATTTTTGGACTCTTGATTTCAGCTTTCTTTGAACTTTTCTTCGAGGAATTTATAAACCCCCTTACGAACGTCTAAAAGTTCTTTTTATTTTCATGAAAATACGTGCTTTACTTTAAGGTATTTAAAATAATAGCCATCTGGAGATAATTTGTTAAAAAAGAAATTGGGCGCCATGTCACGTGTCACCTACGTGACCGGAGATAACTTTTTGATTTTTAGCTATCAATAGACATCGACACGAATTAGTTTTGCATTTCTAATGGTGAATCTGAAACAGGAACTATTTGGTCTGTATAAAAACTTTTTCAAATATAGTGTGACTAAATTTAGTTAACAAATTAAGTGTAGTTAAAACAATTTTCAATTTTTAGTTCGTTATGTATACTATTTTGTAAATGTTAAATGAAAAAAATGTAAAAGTTAAGAAATAAATAATAAAAAAAATTCTAGAGAACATTTGGCTATGAATAAGAATGTTCTTTTACATACCAAATGATAAATGAGAAATTTCGAAAATGTGTTAATGGTATTAAAATGGACAATTTATTTCTGGATTGATGAATTTTACTTTAAAATGAAGTTCGCCACAGTAAACTTGAGATAGTTTGCTATCAAAATCATCGCATTTCAATAAAAACCTTTTAACATCTTAGTTTAAAACTGTATGGAATGACAAATGAAGATGCTCCAATTCAATTACAAGAAAATAACATATTTTTAGTTTATGAAGTTTATTTACTTCGATTTTTAGACAGAGACTATTTCTTTGATAAAGTTCATTTTAATTCAGAATACTTCCTATTCCTATTTAATAATAGTCAGTATAATAAATAATCGAGTTTATAATATATTATAAGCAAATTTTCAAATACTGGATTGTATAAAAATACACAAAAGATTCTTATATAGTTGCACCAATAACAGTAAATCTATTTTTTTAATATGACTTAGCTCTAACACAGAAAGTATTGGAGGGCTCCAAAAAGCCCGAAGGAAATAATTTCATGACGGAAGAAGAGCAAAGAATTTTGGTATGCTGTAGCAGGACGAAAAGAATTCCATTTCTTTGCACTAGTTGGAAATAATTTGAAATATTTTTCCAAACAAGCTTGGCTTGGAAAGAAAAAGTTTGGATTTTATAATTCTATCATAAGTATTTTTTGAAAGATATCTATTTTCCAATAGAGTTTAAATTAAAATGTTGTGTATATGTTATAAAATTATAAAAATATGCAAAACTGTTGACAGTTTTATGTGAAGAAAGCCCTAAATTACATAACTGTGGATTGTTATTACTTATTTTTACGTAAATTGGAGGCTAATATTGTTTACAAAGGAACAATTGAATCTTATTTTAACAACTTACAAGTAAAAAATATAAATATAAAAGTTATAGTAATTTACTTTCCGATTCAAATTTAGAGGTGAATTCCTTTTGAGCCATTGATACCCTCAAGATCTGCCTTTTCTAGAAAATTAATTTCGTAGGTAGATAGTTTTTTATTTATTAATTTATTTTAAAACACTGTTTTTATTTTCGTGAAAATCAAAGTGCTTTTTTTGCAACTATAATGCATAATAAATGCTTTTAGTACTTTATTTTGAGACGGTTTTTTAATAGCTGATTCATTATCATCTTTGTTACTCTTAAAATGTTTTCAAACTTTTTGAAACTTGTCATGTTTCATAGGACATTCAGCAATCAAAATGTCTTCCTCCTTGTTCAAAAAATATTTTTAGCACTTATTAAAAAAAGTAAATAAATAAAAGAAAGGCGTCAGAACTTTTAGTAAAAGATTGGTTAAATATAAATTATTTTGCAATAAAGACATTAATTTTCTAGTAATTTTCATAAAATTAGGATTTATTAATTCTTTATTTCGACTGATGGACACTTAGGCGGATTTGCAAAAGGATAACATACCATGGGAAAAACCACATCAGGGAGGGGAAAAATGTTTCCTTTCAGTGCACCTTCTTCAGGGGTCTAAGTATATGTTGCACGAGAGATAAACCATCCCCTTCTCAGTCAAGGAGAACGTTATTATTTTAAAAATATGTTAGGTGAAGAGCCATGATTCCACCGTTGCTCCAAGTTATTACTGCGAATTATTTACTTTACTTTTTTTATTCCATATTAAATGCTTATACGACGATTCTAATAGGAATAATTTAAATTTCTAGAAATAGACAAACGTGCGACTTAAATGCTCACGTTTCATTAAGTCATCTGGTCTTTTCATGAAGGGAGCTTTAGGTCATTTCGACCAAAGAGGCATTTCTATTTAACTTTGAAGTCTAAATGCTTTTAAGATCCACTTTTCCCAAGATGCATTTGGTTTAATTTCAAAAATCCCTTTCTCCAGAGGTCGGTTGAAATGCGTCAAAAGTTATTTTCGTTAATATTTCAAGCTACAGAAACCTTTCAAAGCTTAAGTTTAATCTGAATAAAAGGCGAAGGCATAATGTACATTAGGCGATCTTAATCCATTCGCTTCTTAGAAGATGATTGACTGAGAAAAGTCAATCTTCGTGGAAAGCTGAAGAATTATCCTTGCAGTAACATAATGCAGGGGCCATTTTGTTAACGTTGACTAAATGAGTATTCGTCGTCCTTTCATAAGCAAATAGTCATTAATACGAAATGTCACTTATGTGTCTTCATTATTCATCTAAAATGCTTATTTCTCATAAATCATTTTCTTATCTGGTATATGAAACAAATTGATTCAAAGTAAGGAATTTATATTTCTTATGAAGGCAAATATTGTTTATGTAGGAATTTCAAGTGTGCACTTTATCCCTGAAATTTATTGGCTGGTATTATTGGGTCAAACATTTTATCTTTTAAATTCAAAGTTCATTTAGAGAGAAGGAATGAACAATGTAGAATATATCAAGCATTGGAAACACAAAGCTCATTAAATGAATAATTCTTTGTATAAATAAAAAGAGGTTTTGCATTTTTAAAACGATTTTGTAATGAGAATGACATCTCAGTAACTGTGTGAAATGCAAACAAAGAAAGAAGATTTAATTATGGGCATTGACAGTTATCCCGAAAGGTCATCCAGGAAGGTCTCATCGTCTGTTTTTAAAAACTAATCATCGTTTGTTGTTCTCATCGTCAAATATTTAAAAACTAATTATTTGCATTTAATTTTCAATAGAATAGCTCAATTCAGGACTTCATAATTTAAAGATACAATATGGATTAAACGCATTAAAAAGGGCTTTAATCTTTGAAATAATAAATAGATTATGCAGTTTGGTGCTTAATAAAATAAAAATCATCAATTTCATTTTTTTCCATATAATTAGATTTTAAAAAATTAATACAAGAAAACACATTTACGATTATAAATAATAAAAGCCAAAATATAGTAATAATTAAAAAAATAAAAATTAAATATATAAAAATTAATTAATTAAATTATAAATTTGAATATAAATTAAAAAGGAATTTAAATATAAATAAATAAATAAATATTTTCTTATAATAGTGCTGAGATGTGATTAAACAGTCTTGTTTAAATATAAATTGCCATAGATCTCATGAATCTGTGCATTCAAACTTCTTTTAAAGAACTTAGTTTATTGGTGAACTGGAAATATAAAGAAATCAGTTCATTTCCAAGTTTAGTACAAAAAATCAGCTGAAAAAAATATTCATCCGATTTTACCAATTTTCAAGATATAGCAAGATCATGAGTAAGAAAATCAGCAGTAAATTTATTTTTCAAAAATAAATGTTACAAAATAGCATATAAATATTGAATTTATTTGCACAAATAAAGCAAATTTTTTAAAAATGAACTTCATTAAGAAAGACTCTCTATTTATATTAAAATCGATATGCATTACATAGAATCACGACTTTGTGCTTAAAATAATGAGTTTCAAAACATATTTTTTCATAATACCGTTGATAACAGTTGTTATTTTGAGTGTCCACCTCATAATATGTAAATTTAATAATTTAGTTTATGAAATCATATGAAAAGTAACTGAATTTCTAAATCTAATTTTCTCTATTTTTCAGATTTTAATGAAAAATGAAAATAATCCTGCTCTAGTTTAATAAAAAGTATGAAATTAAGTATAAGAAACGTAATTTTTATTCAATGATTTGTAATTTATTGCAAGCTAAGATATTACATTTTCTGCCATTTATGAGCTAAATTTGATGCAGAGTCATTACTTACATTCTTTTTTTATTTCTTTCTAACCCTAACATAAGGATTGTTTTCAAAGAAGCTGTTGGAATTGCTAATGCTAACAATTAAATACTTATTTTATGAGATTGCCAAAAACATGCTACATTTTAAAATTGCATCAATAATGATAATGTATTAAAATCTATGTTTGAAAATATAAATGAGGAGTCGGAGTCTGTAATCGAGCATTTTTGAAGGAATCTAGACTGGGTTTAAAAATTCTACTTATTCATAAATTTGTTTTTCTTTTTTTTGAAAATTATAGGAATTCATGTCAAAATGAAGTTTTAAGGAGGCAGTTCAATTGTGTCCTTCAATAAAGCAACCAGTAGTAAAAACACTGACTCCTTTGACAGCATACCAAGTAAGTGTTGAGAGACTTCTATCAGCACTAAGGCTTTTAAAAAGCTATCTTGGATCAACAATGAAAGAAGATCTTATTTTTTTTGCTTATCTTGAGCTATTCTACAATACTTGCAGACTGTTCATTTAGTACTGTTATTTTGATTGGATATGTGCTGCACATATCCTCAAGATTAGAGTACATAATCTGTGAGTATGTAGAATATGTGAGTGCAAATACTCTAGATATTCTAGATTACGAATATGGGACTTCTTGGGATATTCTAGAGTACAAGAATATATGCCTTAAAGTGGTTAAAATATTTGTTATGCAAAAAAATAATTTTATCGATATATGACTCCAATAAAAGTCATTGAATTTATTTCATAAATTCCTCTAAATCCATTAATAAAGATCATAATACATAAAATTACAGAAAAGAGTCGGAAATGTTTTGGCTGACTCCCGCCCCTGTTTGTAAGCAAAAATTTGGGCATAAATCTGAAAAAAAAATATCGAATAGCAGAAACCATTTGAATAATCATTTTTAAGTACAGTTACTACACCATTTTATGCATATTAAATCGCACCCACGTATTAAATCAATATATCAAATTCTTTATAAATTTTTTATTATAATATATTTATATACAAAAAGATAATTCAATTTTTTTTTTGTGCCGAGTTCAGGCAATCATTACACGTCGTCTGCGAACGTCAATACATTTCGAGCTGAAATAACATTATCATAAGAAAACACACGGAAGTTTATATTATTATTTTATATTCTTTGGAATAAAAACGAATACATTGTTAGCATGAATTGTTAGCATAGGCCCTGCATTTGGCATGCTACGAATCATCTGGATATTTTGTCTATGCATCTGCTACGAAGGAAGGTTGGTTTAACCTGGAGCCTCATGTAGGTTCTACATTTCTTTTGAGTTATATTTTTAATAAAATTCGATACCATTGCTAATATTTATTTAACTGTATTAAAAATCAAATAGAAAATGTGACTAAAAATGTAGGCATTGTTTTGAAATAAATACAATCCCAAAAGATTGAACAAAAACAAACTATTTAATAATTAGTTAATTGTTGGGAAAACTTCATAGTTGAGTCCCAAGACTACATTCTACCAAACATTGAAAATAGTCGGCAAGCTGCTTTATTTAAGTTTCTCCCGACAATTTCCAGTCACGGAAAGATATTTAGGATGCATTTGTAATGCCTGATCCTCGTTCATTTCGAGGCATCTTTATTTCTCTGTATCGGAGACCATTTTGAATAATATCAATTAGAAATAGATTAACAAAAAACGCAAATGTAGATTGGATGTAAAATTCAGAATGCAGATTTCAAATCTAGTTTTAAAATAATAAATATTAAATGCCGTGACGAACTTAATATAAAAATATATTTAACGTATTTATAAACTGAGAAAGAACCAAATTTGCCCACCTAGTGTAAATTTTTTGTAACTTGCTGTTCATTCCCGTCTCAATTTTGTGAACTACACATTACGTTTATAATACTATAAAGTAAAACCTTGATTAAACTTATTCGTGCACTTATTATAGAAAAGATGGGAAAAGTGTCATTTGTTTCATGATATTGAAAAAAGATGGTTCTGTGAAACATTGCGGGGATTATTTTTATACATTTGATAAATTTTAGACTAGGGATGCACAGACCGTCGTTGCTTTTCTGGTATGAGGCCTGCCTAATCACATAACAATTTTATTTTAAAAAGTCCTACAATAAGTAATCATGTTTGAAAGACATTAATGAAAGATTAAAACACAGAGCATGATCCAGCTATAGTTTAATAATAAAATATTAGAGCCTATTTTATTCAATTTTTTTCTAAATTATTGCAAACAAAGATTAGCAGTTTTTTCAGTTACGTGCTAGTTTCAGTGAAGGTGAATTTAAAGTTATTTTTTATTCCTTTTTTATTACCCTCAAAACAAGATTCTTAATCCTGTTCGTTATCAAATTATTCGCCACTGGCTTAGTTGTTTTATTACTCCGAAAGAATATTTAATTTTAAAACGGCGCTTACCACAGCAGGGTTAATGCAGTCTAGAAAATGTGGTAGTCTAAATAATATATTAGAAGGCGCAAGCCTATTTAGATCAACAGATATTTGTGAACAAATTTTTCAGACATAAATATTAAATAATTGAAAACTAGATACCATTTGAATTATTTTTGTGTTTGGCTATTACAGAAATTGAACCTAATATTTAAATCAATATTATATTGCATAAGTAAAGTATTCGATGATTGTGAAAGTGCATATAAATAATTTTTCTACAAATATTAGAATTAAGAAAAAAAAGTGTTGAAAAAAGAAAACTTTTCATTCAAATGACCTCAGTTACCCCTTTAAGATAAACATTTTTAATGTTAGACGGGATGAACTTTCTACAAATGCTGATTTACTATAGTTGTGCATTTATATGCAATGTATATGTCTTCTCTGAGGAATTTTATATGACCTGTTCACACATCTTTATTTACTATAAGGCCTATTTACAAAAATAATAAATTTTCAAAGTTTTACTTCTTATATTCGAAATAATGAAAATGAGAAAGCTGTTCACTATGGATTATATGTATTAATTTGTAACTGACTGATTTGAATCATTAAAAGTTGGAAGTCACTGAAGCTGAACCGAACTAAAAGTTCCTGTGCTTAAGGCAGGCAAGGGTACGATTCATAAATAGTCCATAAAGTCATTCGATTGGAGTGTAAAAAGCCTAGGAGTGAATTATATTGATAGTAGTATGGTCCAGCACAAGTAATGATCCCTTTGTTAAATGGTCGACAAACTTAAAGCTTTAGCTTAGCTTTGTTAAGGGTCAAGCTTAAAAGATTCATTAAAGCATAAAGTGCACTGCATAGGAAAAAAGTATTATGAAAACTAACATAACAAAAAATAAAATTATTTTTTTAACAGAACAAAATGAAAAATTGTCTTTAATACATTATTCAAACAGCGACCTTCGAAAAGATTAGGGAATGAAAAATGTCGAATTTTTTTTTATAAATGATAATTTTCTTTAATAATTCATGATTAATCCAGGAATTTCATAAAGAACTTTTAATTTCAGAATAAGAATGTCTAATAAGATACCTAATTACGGTCTTAATTATTAAAATTTAATTATTATCTTGTTACATAATTGCATGCTATGAATGCAATTATGTATGTTAGCACGTTTACACGCGAGACAGAATTGAAATAAAACAGATTTTTTTTTGTAAATGAAGATTATGGAGTAGTACTTTTAATGCTATGAGACAGGACTCGGTTGTGCTTATTATGTTACATTATATAAATAGATAATAAATAACTTGAATGGTAAGATTATTGTCAAGTACAATGAAGCAAATGACTATTATTGAGCATAAATCTGGTTTTGACATCAGGAAGTCTCAATTTTAAGATTTATTTTGGAAAATTTGGAATCTCTTAAGGAATTAGATGTTAACTGGATTTGATTCTAAGATGGTTTTGTAAGCGTATTTTTTTAATGGGCAGACAATAAAGAAAAAAAAATATCATACATTTTGTCACTTTTGCTCATCTAATGAAAGTTTATGTAAAGCATCGCAAAAACTTAAAATTCATCCTCATCCTTATACAGTGGGCCACAAAATTGAATATACACCTTAGAAACTTAGAGACTTTTTGCTATTACAAATTAAATATTGCTTTAAGATGATTTAATTTTTTACCTTATATACTTTAGTCTATGCTTTACCGTACTATACTTATAAAATTTTTACGTTTATTTATTTTTTACGAAAAAAAATAAAAGATCTGAGACGAGAGGAAAAACAACACCACAAAAATAAGTATACACCTTTATTAATTTCCTTTTAACGTACAAATTAATATTTTGTTGCATAACCTTTTGCTTGAATTACAGCTTGTAATCTTCTGGACATAGATTCTACTAGTGTTTTAGTGGTTTCAACAGAAATTTTAGCCCATTCTTCTCTCAGAACCTTCTTGAGAGCTTCCTTACTTGTGATTTCGTGCTCATGTACAGCTTTCTCTAATTTCGACCACAAATTTTCGATGTCCTTTAGGTCTGGAGACTGGGCTGGAATGTGTAATTGCTTCTTGCAATGGTACAGCAAGTATAACTGCACAATCTTCGCTGTATGCTTGGGGTCGTTGTCCTGCTGGAATATGAAGCTTGACCCAAGCCCCAACTTACTGGCACTTTTTTTCAAGTTATCATTTAAAATCCCCAAATATATATGTTTGTCCATAATACCGTCAATAAAAGCAAGCTCTCCAACTCCTCCAGCCGACATACAACCCCAAACGAGGACAGATCCACCTCCGAACTTGACTGTCTTAATGGTGTTTTTAGGTGCCAGTACTTTCCCAGCTTCTCTCCATATTTTAAATCGTCCATCGCTTCCGTAGAGATTAAACTTACTTTCATCAGAAAATATTACAGTGTTCCAGAATGAAATTGGCTTTAAACGATGTTCTTTGGCGAAAATCACTCTCTTTTGTCTATTCACATACTTGATGAGTGGCTTTCGTATTGGTGTATGGCCATGAAACCCATATTGGTGAAGGGTACGTCGAATTGTTTCAACTGAGATCTTTTTCCCGATTGTAGAGGACATCGATAAAGCTAGTTTAGAGGCACTCACCCGCGGATCTTTCTTTACTGAGGGAATGATCTTCCTCTTCGCTGTAGTACTCAGTATTTCTTTAGGTCCTCTTCCTGGAATATTGGCCACAGATCCAGTTTTTTTATACTTATGTAGTATTTTTTGGGAAAACCATGAGTTACACCAATCAATGAAGCGATTTCTCGAAGAGATTTGCTCTCTTTCGACCATTTTACAACCAATAAACGCTCAGATTCAGTAGTTTCTCTACGAGAGCTCATTTTACGATTATTTAATGAGAAAAAATACTATTTAAAAGCGTTGAAGTGCAATAGCACGTGTTATAAGCAGCAGCTACTCCTGAAATTCTTTAAAGAAAATTTGAAACTAAAAAAAGTGGTAGCATAATTTACAAATATAAGAAGTGTATACTCAATTTAGTGGCATGGTTTTCTATCTTTTCTTCGAATCGCTTAACTTTTTTCGTAATAAATAAGTTAACTATAGAATTGTGTTATTATAGGATGGTAAAGCAGAGGTTAAAGTATCTAGGATAAAAAAATTTATCTATTTAAATCAATATTTAATTTGTAATTGGAAAAAGTCTAAAAGTTTTAGAGGTGTATACTCAATTTTGTGGCTCACTGTATATAGCTAAGGAAATTTATAAAGAAAATCTGACAGAAGAAATCGGAGATTAATTTAATCCATCTAAATGTACCATATATACATTCCTCTAAAAATTTTTTTGAAAGCAAATTATTATGAACTGATCGCTAATAACAAAAAATAAATTTAGACACGTCTTAAATTTCATATTCGTTCTAGATTAAAATCATACAACAATTCTATCATTGGCTAGAAAACGATGCATTTATTATGTTAGTGAAAATAAATTTTTGTTGGAATATCAATTTCTTCTAATTTCAAGTGCTGTCTACAGTTTCTCTATTCAATAAATTCTTTCAACGTACCATATAAAATTGTAGAGCTATAGAGTTAATATATATTCATTAAACGGAACTTTGGAAAAATTACTGCATCCCATGCTATCTAAAATGGAAACGAGTTTCAACTATTTAAAACATTTTTCTTTGTAGATAATATAATATTTTTAGTTTCTGATTTTGTTATACGAATCAAATTTTTGTACGGTTGATAACCACTTGCTATAGATTGATTGACAGATGCGTAATGTAACGTATTATATTAGTGATTCATAGCTGTTGAATATGAATAAAATAAATGATTGCATTGTTTATTGTACAAAAGCATAATCATCCATTAATCCTGATTGTAAAGTGATTTATTGATTTACAGAATTTATCGCATTTCTAGGTTTCATCGAATGAGTTTGAGAGCGACCACACTATGGACCATAAGCATAATTTAATGTTGATATTGTGAAAGAAGAACTGGAATTTTGAAAAATAAACGAGTTGATCTTATATTTGAACAACATTTGGAAAAATTGAGATAAAGCAATCAAAAACGAATTGAATTTTTTTTGTTTCGACGTTGCGAGTTTTTAATCTTAATTATGAAGCCGCAGTGGGATAATTCGTTATAAAGCAGTCAATAAAACAAGATGAAAATCGGACGTGAAATTAAAAAAAAATTAAAGCAGTTTTTAAATGTGTATTGCGAGCAAATATTTAGAAGAAAGAAAGAAAATAAAGCAAATGATTCTATGATTTAAGGAAATTGGATTCTTTGTAATTCGAATAGCTGCCCACCTTCGTTCAAGATTTCTTAAAACTTTTTTACTAATAAGAAAATGTAAGCATTGGAAATATACTATTATTACCAAATATGGTTTATAATGACTGAGTTTTCTTCCAGTTACAGGTTAGTTGCTGAATAAATTTTCTTTGTTTTAATAAATTTTTATTTATTCGCACATTAATATTAAAAGTAACTAATTATATGATATAAGCAATATACGATACGAAATATAAATACTTATCAAGAGATTTCCT